>BGPR01009770.1:27224-55841 GCA_013235015.1 Araneus ventricosus
TAATGAGGAAAGCTCTGCAGAAGGCGTTCTGCATAAGATGTAGAGCAAGATTCATGCAGTATAACGTTATTTCTTTCTCTTTATTCGGCCGCCAAGTCTTTAATTTTAATCTCTGTAGCTGAGGCAACATGAACAAGAGTGACACCTTTAATTATACAGCAACAGGAATTTTCTCAGTTATGAAAGATATGCTGTCAGCACAAAGACCGAAGGAAAAAAAAAATAAGGAGCATTCGCCGCCTTTCAAACAAGCGAACAGGATATATTATAAGATAATTAAATAATTCGGAGTGCTAATTAAAGGATATCTTAATGAAGAAAGTTCCGCATCGTAATTAAGGAAATCATCACATTTTTAATCATTTTCTACCTTCTCTATTTGTTATTAGTAATACTATTAATTTTGTCGTCCATTTATAGAAGAATCGCTGAAATCTTAATCTCCTGCGGGGACAAAATATATTTTTGAGAGGGGTTATTCATTTCAAACTCATTTCTTTATATTACATTATTTTACTAAACAGAGTTGGGAAGATTTTGTAACTTTTGAAGATTTCCTGCTAGTTTCTATGTTAAAAGTTAAAACATTGATGTTATTTCATCTAAAATATTTAAATTAAACTATAGGAATCAGCAGCATGAATTATTGATTTTTAGATTTGTATTAATAGTAAAATCATAAATTAAAATTCTGTAATTTGCATCTTTCTAATTTATGTTAGTATTGTAAAGAAATCCTGATTGATGTTTCTGCAACAATAGCAAAATTTTATACGTAAGCATTCAAACAATATTTAAATGCTTATAATAATTACGTATTAGAAATTAATACATTTAGCACATATTTGTAATACATTATAATTTGTAATGTATAAATTAAGAAAATTATTTTAAGCCAATCATTTACATAATTGTATAACTTTCGTGTGACGGCCTCTCATGTTTGAGAAATCTCAAATGTGTAGAAAAGTTATTAAAAATTCTGTTATATTATTATTACTTATTCTTGAATATTATTTATAATTCTTAGGGTTTTCATAAAAATTTTATATATGTTCGATATATTTTCTAATGAAAATCTGAAAAAAATTGTTTCGAGTGTAATTAATTCAAAAGTATTTCTAATGGAACGTAATAATAAGAAAAAGTTTTGGTTGTTCTCAGAATGATTATTTAAAAGATGAATAGAAAATTTCCCTACGAATATGCACTTAAAAATCTATGAAAAATACTATTTATGACATATATAGAAAAGATACACATAATCTTAAACGATATGTGAACTATGAAATAGAGAACCGTTACCTACGATAATGTCATCCTAAGTGTTAAATAAAAACCATTACTAGAATATTTATAATTCTACAAAATATTCATAATGACAGAAAACCATCTTTAGAAAGAAATAAATTAAGTTCAAAATAATTGAAATTTTCTGCTATAAAGTGGAAAATAAATTCAAAAATTAAAATTTGTTTAAAATTGTTTTGTTAAGTTTTATTTTTTTATTAAATTTATGTATTTACAAATTCTTGATTATTGAGGCTTCAAAACTTCTCACATTAGAAAAGAAAATCACATTCTATGACATTAGAGTCATTACTTCATACTTTTCAGTGTGTTTTCAAAGTAATATAACCATGAGGCAAATATACATTATACATAGATTCGGTAAGTACTCATGGATCATTGTTATCTCTACATGTCCGCAGCCATCCTGTGCTTTTTTGTAGTTAGATTTTGCATGATAACATTACTTGTAGGATCCTTAATATTCTTCTATGTTGGGTTCATTTGCATTCAGTAATTCTGGGGAATGAGGAAGTTGTAGAAGACCGTTAAATTATTCACTACTTTTGTTGGCTCCTTTGAACTGTAACCCAGACAGCACGTAAGTTTGCAGCAAGTTTGATTTTGACTTGATATTACCTTGTCATTGCAAATTTGACGCATCAAGCTTGAAGCGAACTTTTGGCAAGTTCACCGTGACAACTAGCGCCACCCTCTCTTGCAAAACCCATTTGCTACAATTTCGCCGTGACAAATAGCGCCACCTCGTTTGCATTGCAAGCTTGCAGAAAATTTGCAAAACAAGCGTGATGCAAAGATAGCATAAAGAGATAATTATCTTTGTCTCTGTTTTAAAAAAAATACGATTTTTAATAGCATCTCCTAGACCGTCCTTCTTTTTATTAATTCAATAAATCAATGATAATTTGTAAAAAAACTAACTTTTTTATAAAAAAATTTTTTGAAACATTTTCCATCTTTTTACTAAATATAGCACTCGCACTTTAAAGAAAACTATATCGCCTTTTTCTGAATGTAGAAATTTTAACGTTTATAAACAAAATTAAACCGAGAAAACAGTCAATGTTTGTTGAAAAATAATAACCTAGACATTTTGTCACATTTTAAAGTAATTACTTTTGAACTCTAATTTCATAATTTATTCTACTAGCAAAACGTAGTTATTAGCGAAAATCGCTCTCTCTTTGACTTCAAATCATATTCTCAACTCAAAAAATTAATGAAATCAAGAAAACAGTTTAAAATAAATCGTATACGAATCGAATCGAACGATGTATTAGCGAAATCTATCTTCACCTCTCTGATTTTGACTGGCCGAGTGGTTAGCGCGTCAGCTTTGGAACAGGTAGGTCGCGAGTTCTAATCCGGGTTGTGTTCGTACTCTGTTTTTGCTATAGCTTGCAGTGAGTTTGTCATGACAAGCTTTCTGCAAGTTCGTCGCGTTGTGATTTCGAAGCTTGCGTTAACTTGCTGCAAGCTTGTTTCACACTTGCACTCTTATCGTGTCAAACTTATTTCAAGTTTGTACTCTTGTCATGTCAAACTTGTTACAAGCATGCACTCTTGTCATGTCAAATTTTTTGCAAGCTTGCTGCAAATTAAAATTGCTATCTGGGAAATTGGCATTTTGGCGATCAATGGTTGCCAGAATATGTGAGCGCGCCAATGCGCACTCTACTATGCACTTCTCTTGTCTCTGTTCTGTAAAAACCATGTATATAGTTCGGTGTGTGTGATCGTACGATAAATGTTGTGATCATGGACAAGAACTATGCTTGAACTTTCTGATTCGACGGACATCACAATACGAATTCCTCTCTACTGCTCTCCATGAATTTGGACGGAAGCAACTTTTATACTTTCAGAAATACGACTTTCAGGTTACAAGAAACATGTACCTGTTTTTTTCCATTTCCTTTTATTCCCGATGATAAAATGATTGGGATACTCAGATTCTTTACTTGCTTTATGCATTTAGCATACATCCAGACGTTACCAAGTAGAAAATTTGAAACCATTTAAACACAATTGAGAATTGTCACATACGCTTTTCCCATCGTCACATGCTGTTATGGCAGCCTCTTTCTATTCATTTAATTTGTAATTGTTTAATGCCTGTTACATATAAATAATATCCTTCTTTATAGATGAATCTTCTAAAAAATCAGAAAATTATCTGTTACAGTTCAAATTGTTTTGAAACTTTCAACTCAATGTCTAATAAGCTTATTTTCCATGATAAATAATTAGAAAAATTTGTTTGATAGTTTAATTTATTATTTCCTTTGTCATATTCAAGCATTAGTTTTGAAAAAAAGGCTTCGGGTTTTGGAAGGAAGGGCATAATTTAAAAGAATTTGATTTTTCCACCAAACAAATTTCATGCAACTATTTTGTAACGATATTAGAAGTAGCATCTGCTTTAATACCGATAATTATATTAGACTAATGGATGAAAATTATTTCATTTCCATAGCAAAGCTGAATGCAAAATTTAGCAACACAAATTAGTGTGCAAAAATGCATATTCCACATAAAGAAGATAACGCCATTGTATTTCATTAATATACTTTATCTGGTTACCTTGCTTATGCTGCAAATGAAAATTCACTTTTAAGAATTATCCAATAGAATTTTTAGTGTATAAAATCTTAGAATATTTCCAAATATATTTTTTTCATATATTCATCAATATAATTATGAAAATGAAGCATTATCTGAAAAATAATTAATCCTGCTAAGTGATTTTATACATTACATAATAATGTTTCAGATATCGTAGGAATAAATTCAATTGAAAGGGTATGGGATGAAATTTCGTATTGTTAGAAGGCTAAATGAAATATTTTTTCACATAGATTAGAGACAGGAAAACTTTGAATTTTAAACAAATCGTGATATCAATGTTTATGTTAATTAAGTTATTTTTATTTTCTAATTGAAAGAAATTTATGAATTGAACTTTTATTTTAAGCTGAAATCTCATATCAGACTTAATAAGCTTTCAAAAAAGTTATAATATTGTACGAAGACATTATTTTAAACATTTATTTATTCGTTTTTTAACAGCTAAATATTATAGTTTTGCAAATAAAAGCATTATATTTTACGTATTTGTTCATTTTTAAATCAGAATTTATTGTAACATTATTTTCAAAAATATAATCTTCTTGAAATAATTTGTATTACACCTTAAAAGGTAATAAATTACAGAGAAAGTCGTCCGTTAACTAACGAAAAAGTTGCTATAGAATTACATAGTAATGGAAATTTTTCTGAATAAGATTTGGAATCAAAAATTTACATCAACTTTCTAATTAAGAAATATGTTTGGTCAGTCCACACAAAAGTGACTTGCATTTTTTTAAATGAATCTATCAAAAATAAATACTATTATTTCTACTCCAAAACTAAATAGGTTTTCAAGAAAATTGAAAACATTTTATAGTCCATATAAAATATTACATCAAAATTTTTAAAATAACGTAATTAGTACTTTGTTTATTTTATAAAAATTATATTTTCTCAATTATTTTACACAGATAAAGGGTAGAAGTAATAATTTTCTTTGTAGTTTCATGCTTTTCTCACGCTTTTTTTGAAAATGGAGATTATCGCAAATTTTCTCTATCAACATTATTAATTCTGTGGAATCAATAATCATTTAAATATAATTATTAAATGATTAGAAACCGAGTTCTTCCAGAAAAGTTCTGTTGCAACAAGGGAATACGAATTGTGAATAAATTAAATGTCTACCAACTTAATTGTTTGCTATATTATTCAGGAAGCCTTATTCATTTACACTTCTCTGCATTTATGTTTCAAGCTACAAAAGCAATTACGTGACAAAATATATAGAAACGCGATTAAATTTAGGGATGCTTTAACTTAAGATTTGCACCGAAAATCTACATCACTTTTCTAACAATGAAATATTTTTGCTCAATCTACACTTTCAAAATTCCACGCAAGGGTATCATGTATTTTTTTAAAAAAATGAATATATAAAGACAAATATTACTATTTGAATTGTAAAACTATATGCACTTAAAAAAAAATTGAAATTATTTGTAGTTTTTTATTACGTTTTACATCAATAACTTTAAGATAACATGGTGAACAACAATTTGTGCATCTAATATAATTATATAATTGCAGCGGTTACAATTCACTGCCTTCTCCTTTTTATTGTAGGTGGCGCTACTAGAGCCAACCGGGTTTTCCCCATGATGCCTCTCTCTCTTCTTCTTCCGTGTATTTGTCTTGTTGTTCTCTGTCTTGCATCTTGTACCTATTAATGTACTGTGTCGTGGAACTTAGCCATCTAATAAAAATGGTGCCTGAAATTGAATTAATTCTTCAACAGCGGCATTCCTTATAAACATGAGTGTCGTCCCTCTACAATGGCGCAAAACGTAAATTTTTCATGGAAATTGAAAAAGTGTCAACCAGACACTTGCCATGATATTTTTTCCCACTCTGGGAAATAGCATTAATTTTTGTTAAAGCATCGACTTATCTCGACATGTTATGTTTCTTCTGCATCCTGAGAAATTCTTTTAAGAAGATCGGCCCATCCGACACTTCTCACCATTTTTTCCGCCCCGGGAAGTAATTCTCTTTTGGAAAAAGATAGCGTAAGTCAAACTTCGAATGTACAGTGTTGCCCTAACACGATATGAAAATTTTCGTATGTTCTACAGTGATTTTGCAGCTGTCCAGTTAATTAATCGCAACCAAGAATCGTGTTTCAACATGGGTTCAAGTGAAGGAGTAATTTTTCTTTCTCTCTTAACCTGTAAATTAGTGCTTTCGTTTTAGTGAAAGTTCTGTTTCTTTTAAAGTGATTCTTCCAAGAATCTTGTGCTGCATTCTTTTAAAAGTGAAATTTCTCCATAAATATGTGCTGTGATAATGATCTTGACGATTAAATGCCTTTCTAGAATATAAGCAGTTTTGTTTGGACAGAAGCTGGAATTCAAAAGTATTCCATTTTCTTCTACCCGGAAGTAAGTGGGAAAATATCATTCCCGCTTAATCATCGTTTTGTAATTTAATACCTTTTTGTGACTTATATTTTTATTTCGTTTTCATCATGTTATTGATATTTTAGTTTCTTTTTAATAAAAAGATACATGCATAAATTGTGTGTTTTGAAAATAAATAATCTCTTTCCATTGCTTGTATAAAGTGAAAATAATGTGTATCTCCTAAAGGAAAGAAGAATTTTTTTAATTTTAAGGGCTTGATTTTTCCCTCTTCTGTTTCATTCTTTTTATGAAAAAGGAGATGTCAAATTTTGTGTTTTTTGTTGGATCCAACTCATTTTTTTACAAGAAAATGCGCATTGATTTGGTTAATTAAATTTTTCTATGCAAGTCTGATATTGTATTCTGTGTTTTTATAAAATTATTTTAAAACTGGTCCACCATTCGCAATAAAATATTCTAATTAAGACTTACGTATTCCTGTTCTACTTATTAAAAGGCATAAAAGATTCTAGGCATGCTATTCTTATAGTTGAAATGGTAGCTAAATAATATATGTTCTGCTTGTTAACGATATATTTATTTTTTAAAAGTTTTATGTTTTTATAATAACTGTCGTAGTTATTGCATACCAATTATATAAAAAGGTTATGTGTAACAATTTCAGATTTTAGCTTTACAGAAACAGGTAAGGTATTACAACTGCTTCAAATCTCTTGCTGCACTTAATTTTTGCTCCAAATATTTATAGATGTGATGGTAATTTTTAAAAGAATTTTATCAAAAATATTGTTGTATTTTTAATTATTTCTGATTTCATAGTATCTTTATGAATGCGTATTTTATTGGTTATATTATCTTCAAAGGAGAGGGTAGTTGTGTAACCATTACTTAATATTGAATTATTTTTGGGGTTAATTAACAGTTTCATTTCAATAACTGCGTAAGGTAAAATTGGCTTATCTTTCTAAGGGCAAGAAAATTGACCTCTGTAACTGAACATCAGAATTACGCATCGATATTACATCTAATGATAAAATAATTGATTTACAAGACAAAATAACTAAATCTACATTCTTTAAGGATAACGAGCAGTTTGTTAAAAATACGTTTAATAATATTGTTGACGAACGGAAAAAGTTGGAAGAAGCAGAAGTAAGGAAAGTAGAAACAGAAAAAAAGCGTCTAGCTGAGGAAAGAGCATTTGAGCTTGAAAAGCTTAGGCTGCAGCATCAAAATTCAACAGTAATAACCGCAAATGCTAGTCTAATTGATACTAATCCAACGCGGTTTGATTTAAAAACTGTTTTACCTACATTTAACCCTGATACAGACGACATGACATTATTTTTAACGATGTTTGAAAGACAGATGAAGTTTTTAAACGTATCTACAGATTATTGGGTATCATATCTAATTGGAGTACTTCCAAATGATATAGGTAAATTAATAGCAAGAGAACCTGAAGAGATGTTTAAGAATTACACCCATTTTCGTACTATATTGTTTCAAAGATTTAAGCTGACAGCAGACCGATTTAGAATTCTTTTTAGTCGATATCAAAAACGTGATCATACCATTTGGAAAGATTTCTTTTTCGAGCTTCGAACTTACTTTGAAGGTTGGCTTAATGAACTAGAAATTAGTTCATTTGGCAAGTTAAAAGCAAGCAAGATCACCGCATATCAAATTAAGAAAAAATGCCCGCCATAATATTAAAATCACTATTTAGATAGTTGGGAAACACTCAATGACCCTGTCATGTTAACTGAAAAGCTGGTCTTGTATGAAAGTATAAAATCACCTTATCAAAAAGTTACAAAAACTCCTAATTCATAAGAATGGCACAAACCTAAATTCCCTAGAAATGCCGGTAGTCAGAACTTAAAGAACTTCGAATTCACCAAATTTGAAAAGACAGATTCTTTCAGTACTCACAAAAATACTATATCTTACTCAAGCAATATGCCATCACAAAATGTGGAAAAATCTGTTTATTGTTATGGATGTGGATATACAGGATTTATAAAATCCAAATGTGCAAAATGTGTTCCGAAGAAAGACGGTGCTCATGTCAATGCTATACAGGTGTTTACTTGTTTTACCCTTCCAGTAGCCTTACTTGACACTGAAGTGTATGAAGCTACAGGAACAGTTTGTGCTGACACAGGAGCCAGTCAGTCAGTTGGTGCAGAATTAATGTTTAACTTTTTACAGAAGCGTGGTCAGAAGTTCATAGAAATTTATCTTGCTGTGTGTCTGGCTGATAGTCAGCAATCCACATCAACTGTTCTAAAAACTACAATGCCAATCACAGTACATGGCCGAACTTTCCATACTGATTTAATTTTTCTGCCACATGCTAAAGGCAATCGCTCTCTCCTAGGAGTTGACATTTTAAGGAAATAAGGAATTGTGATGAACATGAATAACAATTTCTATTCTTCATTCTTTTTTTCTTTTCCTACCAACAAATAATAGTCCTGTCGAAATAAATAGGAGTTCTTGTCCGACGAATTTCATTACAAGTGATGATCCAGTACAAAGCAACCCTGTTGTACATGAAACTAATAATCTTTGTTTGCGTGTAGAGGAAGGACTGCATCTTGATACAGAAAATAAAAATCACTTAACTGCCTTGCTTAATGAAAATGAAGAAATTTTCCGACTAGGGGGAGATCCAACTCCTTATGTAAAACACGATATAAACACAGGTGACCACCCACCAGTTGCATCTACACCTTATAGATTATCTCCAAAAAAGAAAGAGCTCTTAAGAAGATAAATTGATAAACTGTTAGCCAATGATGTTATAGAAGAATGTAAATCGCCGTATGCAGCACCGGTAGTTTTAGTCCCCAAGTCTAATGGAGATATTAGATTGTGTATAGATTATCATAAGCTGAATGCGACAACTATACCTGACAAGTATCAACTGGCTCTTATGGATACCCTTCTACACGATGCAAAATCTACTGCTTTTATGTCTACCCTTGACTTAAAGACTAGTTATCACCAAATTGAGGTCAATCCTGCTGATAAAGACAAGACTGCATTTTTATGCCCTTTCGGTATGTTTCGATACAAAAGAATGCCTTTTAGTCTTAAAAACGCTCCAGCAGCTTTCCAACGCCTTATGGACCAGTTCCGCAATGGACTACCTGCAGTGAATATTCTAGTTTATTTAGATGATATTTTTGTACTGTCTGAAACTTTTGAACAACATATTCAAGACTTAAAATGACCTTCGATAGACTTCTAAAATTTAAATTATGTGTAAATAGAGAAAAATGCAAATTCGCATGCGCTCGTGTGAAATATCTTGGATTGTGGATAACATCTAAGGGAATAGAAGTGTATCAAGATAAAGTTGCAGAAATACAAAACATTCCTTGTCCAAGACATGTTAAACAGTTACAATCAGTTTTGCAGACCTGTTCGTGGTACAGCAAATTCATCCAGAAATTTTCAGATGTTGCTAGCCCCCTCAGCAATTTGACAAAAAAGAACATTGTTTGGAAATGGAGTGAACAAGAGCAACAAGCCTTTCAAACTCTAAAACAAAGCTTGGTAACCCAAAAAGTATTGAGGCAAGTTGATCCTACTAAGCCATTTATCATCCGAACGGATCAAGTGGTTACGCTTTAGGCGCAGTTCTTCTACAGGGAGACAACCCCGCCTATGAAAAACCAATAGAATATGCCAGTAGACTCTTGAGCTCTGCTGAAAAAATTACTCTACAATTGAAAGAGAAGCTTTGGCTGTAGTCTGGGCCTTGGATAAATTTCGAGGATATATTGATGGTGCAGATATTACAGTTGCATCTGACCGCCAACCATTAAAGTGGTTAATGACTTTATCGTCACCCACTGGCAGGTTAGCCAGATGGACACTTCAGATTCAAACTTATAACTTCAAAATCGATTATTTTTCAGGCAAATTTAACGTTGTGGCCGACATGCTTTCTCGATCTGAGTGCAATGATAAACAAACTTGTGAATTACAAACTGTTGTTATTGATACCCCATCAAGAACAGCTGGTGAACTTCGAACGAAACAGTTGAAAGATCTTGAACTGAAGAAGATCATAGATTGCTTTGAGGATATCAAGAAAAGGGTTGACTTAGCGAATTGGACAGAAAGGGGGTACGTCTTAAATCAAGGAGTACTCTACCGTAAATTAAATTATTTTGTCTACTTAAAAGATTGATGCAGTAGTAATTTTCTTTAACTTTTATTCATTCTCTCACGGTTTCTCGGAAATGGAGATTATCGTAATTTGTTTCTAGAAACATTAATACTATGGAAGTAATAATCACTTCAATATAATTAATTCATGCATAAAGTTCGCGGATCTTTCAGAAAAGTTCGATAGCAGCATGGGAATGAGATCTGCGAATAAATTGAAATGTCTGCAAACTGAATTGATTGTTATTCTATTTCGGAAATGTTATTCGTTTATGCTTCTCAGCGTTTATGATTACAGCTTCAGAAGCAGTTACGTGACTAAATATACAAATGCATGATTAAATCATGGATCCTTCAACCTGCGAAAGTTTACTGAAATTCATAAGTTCGACAGAAGTTTTATTATCTGCATCTCGTTATGTTTATATTTATTCATCAAAATAAGAAGTAATTTGGACTTTAATCGTGTTAAAACTCGTGTATAAAGCGTAACTTAATTGTGTATTTACTGGTGTAGCTACTGTTTGTCTGTAAACTTTCTTCATTTCAGAATAAATGCAATTTTATACATCCAAGACTAGAATATTTTGGATTGTTTTCTTCTTTACGAATGCTATTTTCCATAATGTTGATATTAATTCTGCAAAGTTAAAAGGAATGATATAAACTCCTTAGTAAATTATTCGAAGTAGAAGAACACAAAATAATTGTCAATGCCATGGTTCACTCTTGGCACATAAAGTATTGCCTTATGTAAAATGGTATGTTTTTCTTAAAATAATGGATGACCTTCAATTTTGTCCCCACAAAACTATAGGAATTTTTTTTGAAAAAATAAAAAAAAACACGTGTCTAATAGTTTGACATGAAGAACATATCCTCAAAATTTTAACAAAATCAGAAGTGTCAACTATCCAAGACTGCCTGATTTTTTTAAAAAAAGCTGTCTCTTAAACTCTAAAAACTTGTTTTGGAATACAAAGTTTATTGATAAAATAAATTTTGCTCTGATCCCTCACCTATTAATCCACATTATTTCTGTTAAAAATTCCTTTATTTAAAAAAAAAAATTGAGAATATTGTTAAGCAAATTTCACAAAATCACTTTTCATTATTTAAGCGTTGAGACGATACTAAATACATATTTTGTGTGCAGGCTGTTGTTCCCATTCAGTTAAGAATACTTTTTTAAATAATATAAAGACAAACTAACCGAGCGTAAACACCATCATGCGACAATGTTTTGGACTAGAAGTTCGAACCTTCTTTCATTCGTTTTTTCATACGTCTTCCTTTTAATTTTCCTATTTTTTCATTCTGTGCCAATTCTATTTTCTCTGAATGATCTTCCCAATAATGATTCCATCGGCTTATCCCCTTTTATAATAATTTTCCAGCTTGATAAATTGCTTTAAGCAATTTTTTGTATATATAAAAGAGACTCTTGTGAAGCTGTTTTTATTTTAATTTTATCGACTTATCTATCTTACTTATAAATCAATACAATATAAAATAAACGTGATCTTTATAGATGGATGAAACTCCTAAAGCATCAAAACTTGATACAATTCATTACATTGAAAAATTGGCATAATAATTCGATCAATGGAAAACATTCTGAAACTTTAAAAAAATCTCGAGACTCTTTATTGAAACTGACAAAGATTAAAGAAAGACCTAATGAGAAAGGAGACTCCTGTAATGCAAATATTTACAAGGATCTATTGCATCTAAGGTTTAAATTATATGGAAAAATATTATTTCAGTTACATAGCATTAAATAATTGGAAATAAAAAACATTTTATGAAAATTCAATTTTGATATTTCTTCATGTTATTATCATGTATTATTTGCTCATGTTCTGTTTGAAAAATATTCTTTAAGATTGAGCTGTGAGATGTTCAAAGTATATTTTATGTCTAACCTTTACATAATGTTATTAACTATATCTTTTTAGAGAACATTGAAATCAATATATCATTTGTTATCTCCAAATTTAAAGAAAATGTCTTTGAGTGGGATATTTTTCCAATATTTCTTTCTACCCCGATCACATTTCTTCAAATTGCTGTAACTATTTTTCACAAAGTCTTTGGAAAAGGAAATTTTAGAAAGGCCCGATTTTAAGACTAGTGCATTGTACATTTTTAAATGTATTTGAACAGTTAAAAGTGTTAATTGTTCCATTCCTGGAGATGAATTTTTCGAAGAAGCTTAGGGCCATAATGAAAGTAAAAATTCAATCATGCGCAATTAGCACATGAGTCAAAAGACAAAATTTTCGATTCTTAATCAATATAGTATACTTTTTCTACCAATAAAATTAGTCTAGTTGAATTTTTCTAAGAATGTTCTTTATATTTTATTTTTTGTTTAATTTACTAATCAAGTTATTAATTGCCAATTTTTTCCCATTATGTTTATATTTACAGACTAAAATGTCTTGAAAAGAATGCGCATTCTATCAAATGAAAAACAAGATGTCTGCCTTCTGTGAAACTGGGTCAGCCCAAATGAACTCTTCTTCATCACTTTCTGGCCGGTGCCCTCCTTACCAAATCTTCACTGTAAAGTGTGCGTTCCGATGATTGTAGTTCCCACATCTTGTTGAGTCAATGATACGTCAAGTTATTGCACTTCGCCAGGCGAAATGAGGTCCCACACGATATTAGGAGGTATCCCATAAATTTTGAATCATTTTATAATCTCATGAAAATATCAAGAAATATTTCGTCATCATTTGAGCATATTGATATATAACACTGACACGCAACGTTCCTATTATGACTACTTAAATGCCTTTTTTCCTCGAGGATACACCTACTCACATATTTTTTTATATTTAAAAATGACTTTGTATTGAAGATGTTTTCACCGTATTACATTTATTAATAGTATAAAATAAAATATTTCAATTTTAGGATCGCATTCTGTATCTGTTATTTGCGCGACCACTATAAAATCAGTGTGACAATATGTATTTGAACGAATGAATTCACAGATATTCTATTTCTTCATCATAAATATGTGCAAATCTGGTTTCATCATAATGATGATCATGTTAAAGTTAAACAATAAAAAGTGTCGCTTTTCTCATTTTACAAGATTACATATTTTAGATACTTTCTGTATGAATAAAGTGAAGATGTCTTAATTGACTGGTAAAAACGTTTCACAATTATATTAAATAAAGAAGTAAATATATATAACAATACACAATATCATTTAACAAATTATTGAAATAAAATTATACAAATGAAAAAACAAAACTCTGATAAATGCATTCGTGAGCAATACGATATCTAGAATAGTAACTAAACTTAAAATTTTTTATAAACAATTTCATTTTTTCCTCCATATCATCAGTTTCTCATGCCTTTCAATTCATTGAGAAAATCATCACAAAAGTACCTTCCATAATCTCATATTTTTCTTTCCAAAAATAGTGTTACGAACAGGGAATGTCGCTTCCTGGCAATGTTAGTCTTACGGATGGGAAGAGGGTTTTACAGGGGTAAATATGAAATGTCTCGTAGCGGCCAGGCCTTGATCTCTGACTTTTTCCACGAACTTGGCGACCATTTTGGAGTCTTGGAGACAAATTTGGTGACTTTGGCGACAAATCGAAGATTCCCTAAAATGATCTCGAAGTTCGTCGCCACTGTCAGGGTTCCAGGCTTGGCCGCTGACGGTCATTCCATATTTATCCCTGTAAAACTCTTTTCCCAACCATAAGACTAGCATTGCCTTGAAGCGACATTCCATGTTCGTGACAATTAGATCTAGTTTACCTAATAATGAATATGCATTTCGAGAAGATTATTGTTTCATTTTTTTATATTTGGATAAAATTAAGAATACATTCAGTTTTAAAATGTATTATATTTTTATTGATTTTCGAAAGAGTTTTACGTGCCCTTGGGATATGACCTCAAACTACAATTTTTTATAATAAAAGAACAGATCCCTATCTGAGCAACTCGATAAATCGAGCTTGCTCTGTTGCGTTGGGGGTTTGTGGCTTATTTCTAAAAAATCCCGATCAGGCTGTACCGGTCTCCAATGACGTTCTCTTCGTTATTCCAGTTTTGAGCAACCTTATAATAATGACAATTCGCTGAACAAGCTTGTTAAAGCGGCTTTGAGGCTCCTTTTACCTTCTTCAGATCTTTTTTGGTTAAGTTCCACTGAAGTTCGGATGAAAAGGATTTAGTTGCTGTTGACAGAGGGATTCTTGGGAATTCTACGAAGAAAAGAAAAAAAAATCAGCCTAAAATCGATTTGTCCTGACCTCAAAAGGAATTGGAGACTTTTCAGAATTCAAAAATTTTACTAAGTGTTTGAACTTCTAAATTTAAAATGCATTATTTAAAGAAATGAATGTTTAGTTTTGGCTTGCTGATCAATACTCAACAAAACAAACTATTTTTTTTAAGCTTGAAATAATTAAGGTTTTATTTTAGAGATCGAAAGTGGAGCTATATCTGGAATAAAAAAATAAGTAAAAGATTAATTTTTATTATTTAATTAAAAGAACACATGGATATTAAAAATACGCAATGCTATTATTTTTATAAAAATGCACAGCATTCATATATACATCGTTTTAGAAAATAAGAAGAAAGGTCGGAATCAGAAAAAAATTATTCATTATACTCAGTATGCATTTTTATTTCTGCATAAATCTACTTTCTATTTATGAACAGATGATCCGAACTCATATGTTTTTATTGAGCGCATTATACCTATGCCGGCTGCCTTTGCGACTAACTAACTGGTAAGCCTTATTTATGTCAGCTAACTTTCATTTAGTTGTACAACTTATTTAATTTTGTTAAATTCAAAGCATATAATAGCATCTGATGAACAGAATAAAAATATGCTGAAGGTTAATAGTTTTGACATTTAGCATTCAACTGTTGAAAAGAGTTTTAAGCTGAATGACTCTTATGACTATGAAATTTAATTATGGTTATCTTTCATTTTCATGAGAAGAAAACCAGTTTAAACTCTTTAACGAGTCCAATAAAAAAATCTTTCTTAGAATGCTTTCAAACTTGTTTATGAACGAGTAAAGCTTGTTTTGATTTATTAGATATCAATAAATGCACACGAGTTCATTTTTTTCATAATATGAAATTTATTTGAATTTATTGGTTTCCATCATAATTTGCAGTTCTTAGTTCGTCAGCAGATATTTTTTAAATGAATTTTTATTCACATTAGTAATAATTTAATCCTACAAGGATATTTATCTAAAATTTCGTCATTTGTAGTTAGATAATAATTTCGGTTTAATAAAGCAGCATATAAGATTACCATATAATGCTTACATAGTAAACTTCTTCCTCCTAACTTTTCACTTTCAAAATAAAATACAGTTAATATCAAATAAATTATTCTGCAGTGCATTATTCTTAACATAACACACCTTATTCGAAACGAATAATTAGCGTTTTTATGAAATAAACAACTAAACAACAAGCATATCACAAAATATTTAAGATGTTTCATATTTATTGTTTGTAAGTTAATGAGTAAATAATATTTTTCCTACATTTCACCATAAATTTCCGTGAAGGTTAACAACATTTATGCTGACTTTCTTATAAACAACAGTGACTGAAGAAAAAATAGTTTCCAAAACTGTTGTAAAATGCAAGTCACAGAAAAAGTATAGTTAATATCAGATAAAATATTCTGAAGTATATTATACTTAAAATAGCAATACTAATTCAACACGAAAAATTAGTGTTTTTATGAAACAAAAGAAACAACTAAACCACTAAAAATATTTAAGATAGTATTTATAAATTTATGAGTAAATTTTATAATTTGCCATTTTACAAAGAATTTCCGTCAAGGTTTACTTCATCATTTCATGCAGACTTTCTCAAAAAGAACAGCAATTGAATACAAAAATAGTTTCCGACAATCTTACAAAGCAGGTTTCAGTTCCACTGACAAAGGGAAGAAAGCTCCGCTAATGTGTTTCGGACGAACCGTTCATGCATGCAAGATATCTGCCAATGGTCCTTTTATTTTGACCTCTGTCCGCGCCATCTGGATTTGAAATGCCTGGAGTATATCCAAAAATTCCAAATCGAAAGATCCCTTTAGAATTTGGGTATTAATCACAACCGTGGTCACGTGAACGCATGCATAATTCGAGTCACGTAGTTTAAATATGTATTATACGTCACAGGCTTGCAAACCATGACAAGGGACTTTTAAGGATGAGAAGAATATGTAAACGGATGTGAAATTCAATTTAACCATCCAACACTTGATAAAAGAGCAACGGGATAAAATGAATAGATGGTGTTATAAATTTTTTCCCTTAACAGGAGGGATTGATTCTTTTAAATTTAGCTTTTAATTTCTATTCTTCTTTTTCTCTCAACACTTGAGGAGTCTGACTCATCCACTGGGAGGTATACTAAATTTTGAATTTTAAACTGCTTTATAAAAGCATTCGTTGTATCTTTTATTATGCACAGACCTTGTCAAATAAGTGATTCCTTTCAGAGATCTTCTCTAAATCAATTTTCTTAGTGGTTGCAAGTATTATATGTTTACAGATTATAAAAGATCTCTATTTTATGAAATATAAAAATGGAATTAAATGTAATTAAATTATTTCTTTTTATGATCATCATTTTAGATTTTCTCCATTAAAATAAAATATCAAGGGAATTTTTGACATTTTTTATTAATGCATTCATATTTTAAAGAAACTTACGAAAGAGTTAATTTATGGGGAAGAAAGTTCACAAATGAGATGCACATTCGTTGCAAAGTTACTGAAATATGTTTTAAATTCATTTTATTTCAAAAAATTATAAAATTCAATTCAATCTGTTCATCCTTTATATATAATGATATTATAATATCATATGTTATGAAATATTTTAGCTTGCTGGAATATTTGGACATTATCTGTTTCGATGAATTTCACTCAAAAACCAAGCTTAAATATTTTGTTTAAATTCCTTGCTGAATAAAGACAAATTTCAAATTGTAACACTTGTTTTTTGCATTATAAATATTTTAGATATAATAAGTACTTTAGATTAAACAAATTTTATATTTACACCAACATTAAGTATTTTAGATTTATTAAGCAAATCTTGAAAATAACGGTTAAAACCTTTTGTTCATTGAGTTAAATTTCAGACATTGTGTATGTTGTGTTACATTTAAAAACTTTTGTGTCTTGCGTTTTAATTCTGTATAACTAAAATGTTTATTAAATAAATATCTTTAAAGTAATTCAAAAGACTGATTTTACTGTCGCAGCAAATGACTTCTTTAGTGGTGTTTAGTGAGTGAGAGAAAAAATCCACTGTGGATGGTTACTAAGGAAATCTTTTCGTCACTTTTAATCATAAAATAAACAATTGGGAATCTATAAAGTATAAATATAAATTAGTATAAGTACTTCTTACTTATCAAAATAACTGTAATACGAAATAGCTCACATAAAAGAATCTGAATAAAAATACATTCAGAGACAACATTAAGCATCGTGAGAGTCTCATGATTAATTAAAGAATTTTTATATGTTTTAATAATAACAAATTCATATTCAAAGTTCTGCCATAAAATATGATAGAAAGAATTTTAATATTAAACCAGAAACAAAATCAGGACGAAGAAAAACATTAAATTAAATATTTGAGAAATAATTTTGAAATAATCTCTACACAAAAAATATCTAGAAGAATATCTATAACTGACTAAACTTGTTCTAAGATTTACTATTTTACTAATTCCTCCAGATTTTAGTAAAATTTCCTCTTTCGATCTTATTAAGCTGTGGATTAAATAGCGTAAAATCAGAGAATCCTTGAAGAACCTCAGATTACTCAACATTATCTTGTTTGCCCAAGGAATTTTAAATTAATTTCAGCACTTAAACTACAGATTACATATCAACTAATTAATGATTGTGTCTGAAATCATCCTGTTTCTTTTATGTTTTAAAATTATTATAATTATTCGAACAATATAAGGGTTTATGAAAACTACAGAGTCGTTTAAAGCAATAAAATTTATGTAATAAATTATCGTATTAATAATTTCCGAATAAGCAACTGATGTTACAAACATCATTGATATAAATTTTGTTTGTTAAAGAAAATGGTAAAGTAAATTATCATAAAAACTACTGAATGTACCTAAAAATATTTAATAAGAGCTTGTCAAATACCACGTAGTTTCCGACATGTTTTCAAACAAACTCTCCCTAGCAAACCTTAAAGAAAATCCCTCTACACCACTTGTAAGTCTTTAGATTTTGCGAGGCAAGGTAATTCGGGGTGTCCAATGTAGTGCCTCTTACTGAAACAGCCGTCAACCAGAATGTATGCAAAACGCAGGTATGAGAGAGTTGTTCTTATCTGAGACCAGCACCTGTTATTATTATAATCATTAATAAAAAACATGGCAATCTCTTATGACTTGCAGTCTCTTAATAAAGATTAATTACAGCAGGGTTAAAAGTGTACTTTCCCGCGCGATCCTGCTCTCAGACAGTCACGAGTACAGTGATTAATTAAATGAGGATACCTTCTTCGCTCAGATTTTTGAAACAATCTTCTGAGGGTAATCTGTCAGGACTACATGTCGCTTAAGTACTTAAGAGAGTTGCTATTCTGTTGAAGAATTTCTGGTTCTAATTCACACTGCTGAAAAGATTGTAGTGCATTTTAGTGACTATTGTAACTAGATGAATCTTTCTGTAGTGGAAATGAAGAAAATTGAGTTATTTTATTTTATTACTAGCCGCCTTTGACGACCAGCTTGTTCTCCGGGAATATGATCTCAATTGAATCTTGCATCATTTTATGCTCATGGTTCTCTTAACAACGTAATTTGAAACTTCGGATTGTGGTAGATATTTAACGTATGTTCTATTAGTGACCTTGTACCTGCTCTGTTCATCGTCTATATAAATGTCCCTAATGGAGTGAAATAACTGGCCATGTCATGTCATCTTTAATTCCACGTTGTCGGCATTATCTTCACTTTCTTATTCCTCTTGTAAAATATGCATTTGATTTCAAAATTAAAATGAGGCAGCACATTTTATGGCCAGAGGCATGTAAGCTGTATTAAAACATGTTGAAAGAAAAAATGAAAACATAGCAACAATAAACTTTCAGCTGATATTTCTTAATAAGCAAAGGAATATCTGGGAGAGCTTTGTTTACAGATTTCACAAAAGTTCTGATGAAATAAGATATAAAAGCAAAATGCATTAGGATATTATCTCAGATTACAACAATGAAAGAGAAATATGCAATTAAATATTTATTTAAACAATGGAAAAGGTTTCAGTTGCGTTGCAAGAATCAAAAGTATTGTTGTAAATTATGCCAAAAATATTTTTAAAAATTCATTAAAATTAGAGAAAACACTTGCGACCACTCAATTGTTATAATTTAGAAAGTAATATTGTGCACTTTCAGATGGTATAATTATTTTTATGCTGTAATATGTTTGGAAGTTATCAAGGAAAAACGACAAAATTTCGAATAATTTTTAATTAATTCAAATTTTAATAAAATTTTCAAAGGAAAAGAATTCCGTGGCCCCAGTGGTCTGCCCTGTAGAGCGCCAAAACACACACACACACACAGACATAACACCACAGCATACCCCCGAACTCGGAACCAGGACGGCTCCTTGTCGGTTGGTTGGGTATGCGTGAAACTTTATTGAAAAAGCCACAGACAGACACAAAGACACATAGACATTCTTCTTTATTATTAGCTGTGATTTTAATATTTTTGCACGTTTAAAAGATAAGATCCAGATGCTGACATATAACCAATCATTCAACAAATTCTTTTATATTTTAAACTTCGCACAGGAATATAGGTTGGGTAGGATTCCATGAAATAAGATAAGTAATTTTGTTTGCACAAAGTTAAAGTATTTATAATTCATGAAATCACAAATATATTTTGTCAATCAGAACGGCGAACGCCAGCCATTGAAGTTCAGTACGTGTCTTAGCATGTCATAGACTCAAGTTCATTTCTGAGAGTGTGTAGGAGAGAGAGAGAGAAAGAAAAACAGAAACTAGCGTCATTGGTGGCAAAGGGAATAATTGCACTACTGGCAGTCGGTTACATTAATACCATTAAATAGCCATTTAACATTTGTATTTCTTTCACAAATATTATTTAAACACAACTGTCTTCATTTTCATAGCCATTTTTTGAATTATCCCAACTTTATAAGGAATTATGAAATTCACCTGAGAATTTTGGAGAGTTATAAGAGTTCATAACATAACTGAGGCTCCATGCCTTTAAATGTCTTGCTAGTAACGTAGATCGCATTGAGTACCAAGAAAGGTCCGCCTTCTTCAAACGATCATGCGAATTTCGTATGTCTTTGTAATCTATTATAAAACTAATACACATTCTACGAGCATCTAGTTTTATATTCATTAATATGAACAGGAATTTATCAATTTGCCTTATACAAGACCATAACAGCACATCTAGAAGACCGAAATCGATATCTTTTATGAAAATCGTATTTAATAAGAAGAGAAACAATGAAAAAACATTTAGAAAGGATGTAAACCATAATTATTTTTGAAATAGATAACTATTTACAGCATACAACTTATTCCACGTAAATTTCAAGCGCATAAAAGACCGCAGTTCTGAATCTTAAAAATATATCACGATCTGGTAAAACCGTACTATTAAAATCGAATTTGTTGAACCTGGACCAAATGAATTTACCCCACATGCACAATTTTTCTCCCTCTTCAGCAGGGCTGAAAAGTTAAACTAATCTCACCAATGACACATTCTCGCAAATGCTTCATTTCTCTTCGCTAGCAATCTCCAAACGCGTTCACCCCAGCAGCATGAATCCAATGTCGGATAATACATTACTTTGCTTTCTTTTCCTTGCTTCTGTCTCTTGATCGTTGTTATTCAGTTTCCTTAAGTGATATTGCATCACCTTTCTACCGATTGGAAGAAAAGAAGAGACGAATTTCAAGAAAAGATAAAAGCGTTGTTTTCCCTGCCTGGTCGGAAGCCTCTCTTTCTTGGCAAAGCGCTTCGATGGCAAACTCCACGAGGCTACTGGGATTTGTTTGAGTTAGCGTTTTAAAGCTATTTTGCTTCGAGTGATATTTGGGAACGAGATGAAATAGGAAGAAAGTTTTACTTTCCGTGCGAGGTTCGTTAATATCATTAAACGTCCTCTCAGAGTACTTGCTTGGTGCACTGAAAGTTTTCTTTCTTGGTGAGTTGATGATAAAGAGCTTTATGAGAAGGAAAGAATCTTTAATGAAGCTAAAAAGGGATATAAACGATTTTCCCTCTATGATTTTTCTTTTTCATATGCTTGAGCATATATCACTTTGAATTATCATTTCTTTGCTTTTAAAATTTTAACTTATTCCAGTTTAAAACTTTTTTAACTGGAATACTTTTCATTCATTTATTAAAATGAATATATATATATATATATATAAAGCCAAGCTGCTATATTAATTGTTGCAAACTCCATTTACTTGGATTGCCTATTTCATTATTTTTAATAACAACAGTGTTCTTTCACTTGTTGACATATAATGTTTAAACTTGATTTTTGTTTATGGTAGCTTTAGTAATTTCAATTTATTAGATTTTATTTAAAATTGATGTATTGTTCAAATAATGACTTTTTGGTATAGGATTTAATTCTTGCTTACTTTATTTCTATATAATTATATACTAGTTATATTTGGATTTATATTATATATATATATATATAGTAAAATAAAAGCAGCATACTAGAAATTTACACAAACGTGCATTATATATACAATGTATATAAATATTAAGATTAAATTAAATTACCCTATCCAAAAACATACATTACAAATACAAAAGAAGATTTGACATAAAGTTATTAGATTTAATACTAATGCTAATTAGCATTAGCATATATACTCTCTCTCTATATATATACCTGGAATGTATTAATTTTATGTTCTACAAGGTATATCATTTAAAAATGCTTCGTTCCTTCTCGTTTTCAAACTGGATTTAAAATTGAGCCCATGATTCAATTGTGCTGTCAGTTAACTTGTTTCTGAAATGCAGCGGAATCTCGTATAATGCGGTCACTTATAACGTCAATTCGGATAAGGCATCAAAAAAGTTGTGACTGATAATAAAATTGTGATTACGAAAATTGCACCGTATTACTCGTAAGATAAGTGTTAAGTTTTCATAGTTTTTGACTTTGCTTTTTGTTCAGAAAAGCAAATGAATATACTTAACTGTTGTTTTTGCTTAAAAAAGGAAATGTATACACTTAACTGTTACATATATTTGAAAAGTAAAGCTAAAAGAAATTACATCTCTGAAGCAATATTGACAATTAAAAATTAGAGACATGTTTGAACTTGCTTTGAATAATTTGATATTGTCTGTTCCGTATAAATCCGTTTCATAATATGCGAAGCGTATCTCTTGCGTCACATGAGAGTCCAATGCATATGAAATTGTGATATTTCATGAATTTCCTTAGTCTAAGTACACTTAACTAAATTTTGCGCAAATTATTTGATCAGCTGAGTTTTGGTATCATTGCAAACGAATTTACTTTTATTTTTATATTATTAATTTATAATTTAACAATTAAATGTAATTAATTGGTTTTCATTCACAATATTTCATTTTATGGCCTTGATATTTATGTCTCTATTCCGTGAATCATTAAGATTCTAAGTCTGACATTACAAAAATTATTTTTGTCTGATGTAGATATAAAGCTAAATGTAAAATGTAGTTTTAAATTTCAAAATAACAATTATCATTCCAAGCACAAGGAGTTTATCGGATACTCTTTGATTTGCAGAAAAGACACTTCCAATGTCAATTCTGTTAAAAGCATATTTTATTTCAATTTCTTTAATTGTTTTCAGCTTCTGAGATATTGTTATTATCTATGTGCATGAAAAATTTCTAGAACTATCTGTTTTGTTAATTTCCCACAAGGCGGATCTTTTAGAGAGTTGTCGCTTTGTGAACATTAGCATTTCATATGTGATTGCATCTGGGATGAAAAGAGGGAAAACAAAGAAAAGTAGAACCGGGAAAAAATTATATACTTTAAACTTGAAAAAAAATTATAGAAATTTTTTAAGTTTGCTTCGGCAAACTTACGAAATGTGAACAAAGAGCTATCTGAGATATTTTGCGTAACACAGACACAGAGAACATGCTGATCCAGCATTTCGACATTCGCACCACTATTATTCCCAAAATCATTCCTCTGGGCCAGAACGGCGATAGAGATAGGCAGACACCATTCGTTCAAAGATACTGAATTTGTTACTGGCAATTAATAATGAAGTTAAATAATATGTAAATTTCAGACTACGTTTTTATATTTGGGCTATTTCGATAAATGTTTCATTAACCTCTTATATTAATATCGGAAATAAAGATGTTTCACATATAATTTGTATATGCAATTTATCTTTCTGTCTTACAAGCAACGATAAGATCTTAAAATATGTTGTCATAAGTTAAACTCCTATCGCGATGTAAGGAATTCACAGAAGTATATTAAAAACACCTAGAAAGTGGAAATATAAATGCATTATCGAAAGTTATTTAAAATTAATGGAAGTAATACGTTAATACAAAAATAATAAATGAAGGTTGAGATAAATGCATTTAATAAATTCCAAAACACAACAATTAAGCTGCTGAAAGCAAACTTAGAAGCAACTATTAATTGTGGAATCTATAAAAAGTTTTCTAATGAGATTTTTGCCCAGTTAATACATTTAATTAAGTTCATAAATTTTCGCTAAAACTTCCTAATTGTATTTATTCATTATCAAGCGGACAATGAAGTTTGAAAAAATAGGATCGAAATATTTTATTTAAACCGCAATTAATTAAGAATTTATCAATGCAATTATTTTGTCAATTATTTTGTTTACTATTGCGAAACATAAATCAAATTGCAATTACATGTAAAACAGGAAAAGCCGTTACATGAAACAAATTTAAGGAAATTCCTTCTTCAGAATTATCCAATCTATTCCCTTTTTTAAATTAGTTTATAAAACATTTTAAAGAATCCCTTATTAAAAAGGAAAATCCTGGTTCTTTTTTCCACTTGTTTCATCCATAAGATGTAGTCTTTTTAACATCTTTAGCAAGTACATCAGGAGGAAAAAAATTGAGTCTACGATAATTTCTAGATTTAATTAAAAGTGATTTCAATTCGTCATGGACAATTAAGGTAGGTTTGAGCGGCGTGGAGAAAAATTAATTCTTCAAGAGCTCTCCAAAAGCTACAAAAATTTAATAAAATCTCTGCTGCATCCTAAAACATTATAATTTTAAAAGAAATTCTAGAGAGGAGGATTAAAATTGAAGACACATGAAATATTGTAAACTTAATATGAAAAGATGAGTAAGATTCAAGCTCCAGTTTAAACCAGTCTTTAATGATGCCAGCAAAGAAAAAAGGATAAATTTCTTTCGCCTCATGGTTTGAAATAATAAGGAAAGTTCTACAGCAGGCTTTCTACAAAATATTCAACTGGTACAACGTTACTTTTTCTCGTTTTTCTACCATCAAGTCTTTAAGTTTAATCTGCATAGTGCAAGTAGCATGACCATAAGAGAAAGTATAACCTGTAATTGTAAAGCAGCCGAAATTAAATCAGTTCTGAAAATTATGCAGTTAATATAACACCAGAGGAGAAAAAACGCAGCGTACACCGCTTTTCAAGCAGGCAAAAAAGGATGTGCTATCAGATGATCCAGCAACTCGGATTACAAATTAAAGGATATCTTAATAAAAATATATCTACATCGTTATTAAATAAATTACTATGTTTTTCGTCAACATTATCCTTCTTCTACATTTGTTTTCACTAAACGTATCGAAGAAGTACTCTGAAATTACAAATTTTAGTTTTGAAGTGTGTATATATATACATACACACACTAAACTATATATACAGTGGCTCCCAAAAGTGTTCGTACACTTACGATTTTCAACGAAATAGGGCTCTATCCATGAATTAAAATTAATATTTCGGAATAGGTATTTAATAATAAGATCTATAAACTGTTCTTAACAAAACTACATGAAATATTTTAAGAACATAGTAAAACTTTATTTGTAAGAAATCAATAATCAAAAAGTAACAAAAATTTTATCTCACAAAAGTCTTCGTACACTGAAATATTTTCGGATAAATTCATAACTTAAATGATCGTCTGTCACTTTATTTTTATTTTTGCATTGTGTGGGATTTATAAAATCTTTTGACTTTAATTTTTTTTGCTTACACCGTAATATTCTATTTATTATTTAAAAATGGCTCGTAGTCGTAAAGAAGCAATAATAAGCATTCAAAAATTGATTATTTTTCATCATATTAGTGGTAAATCAGTTCGGAATGTCGCTAAATTAGTTAATTTATCCCATTCTACAGGGCAATATGTGATAAAACGCTTTAGAGAAGAAAATCGGATCGAAAACAAGGTAAGAAAAGGTCGAGCGACAAAGTTAACAGAACGTGATCAGGGATTTATAATTAGAAAATTTGTGAAAAATCCACGTTTGAGTGCTTTAAAAGTTTCTGCAGAATTTAATGAAACATTTTCTACTCTAATTTCACCTGAAACTGTTCGACGAGTTCTCAGAGCAGCTGGATTAAATGGGCGTTCTGTACGTAGAAAATGTTTTTGTTAGTGCGAAAAACAGAAAGCTCATGCTTTCCTTCGCAAAATAAATGTTAAATAAACCCGAAACGCATTGGAACAATGTCTTATTTGCAGATAAAAGCAAATTTAACATTTTTGGTTCCGATGGTATGGAGAAGAAAAAATGAGGAGCTTAATCCCAAGAACTTAGTTGGAACAGTTACGTATGACGATAGAGGTGTCCTTGTGTGGGGGTGCATGTCAGCATCAGGACTAGGTAATTTGGTATTTTTTGATGGTATAATGAATCATGCTCTTTATTTAAATATTTTAAAAGACAATTTAAGATTATCAGCCCAAAATTTGGGTATTGGAAACAATTTTTTTTTATCAAGATAACGATCCTATGCACACGGCTCTCAACGTTCGCCTCTGGTGTCTCTATAATTGTCCACAAAATTTGAAAACACCACCTCAGTCGCCAGATTTAAGCCCAGTAGAATATATTTGGAGAGAATTGGAGGTTAGAGTACGAAAAAATGACATTAAAACGAAAAGAGAACTAAAAACAGTAATGGTGGAAGAATGGATGAACATTGATGCAGAAATTACAAAAAAAAAACTAGTGAAATCTATTTCCAAACGCTTAAAAGCTGTTGTGGATGCTAAAGGATATCCTACTAAATATTAATTTAACGAAAAATTATAATATTTACTAATATGTAGAGATTTTTTTAAAGTGTACGAAGACTTTTGTGAGATAAAATTTTTGTTACTTTTTGATTATTGATTTCTTAAAAATAAAGTTTTACTACGTTTTAAAAATATTTCATGTAGTTTTGTTAAGAATAGATTATAGATCTTATTATTAAATACCTATTCTAAAATATTAATTTTAATTCAAGGATAGAGCCCTATTTCATTGAAAATCGTAAGTGTACGAACACTTTTGGGAGCCACTGTATATATATTTTATTTACATATTTCTTTATTCGAAAAACCTCTTGGTAAAAACAACATTCCGAGTGAAGTATTTTTCGTTGTTTAAAAATTTTCCTTGTACTTCAGATGTCTTTGTGCAAATTTTAGCGTTTCCAATTCTCATATTGTCAAACATAAGTCAAAAGTTAAAATTTCAAAGGAATTCTTTTTCAAAATTCTAATTAAAACAAAGCACTTCTTTGCTTGCCAAACGTTGCCAAAAATATTATCAAATTATATCATCACGGTTGCAATAAATAATCGGCTGCATCGTGGCGTCCAAACTATATCACGCGCATGATATACCACTGACGTGATTTACTACTTTCTATTAAAAAACGGAATTTAATTTGAAATATACGATTAATATAATTTAAAAGTTCTCGGGAACTATTGATCATAGCGAGATAAATGTTATATCAATCGATAGCAAATTTTATTTCACTATTTTAGAGCTATTGAATTTGAAATCAGAATGACAATTACTTTTTTAGAATTAAAATTACTGAAATTTAGGTGCTCTAACAATGAAATAATGCTGTTTAACGTCTCGCAGTGCTATGGCACGAATTTTATTGTTTGTGACATCAGAGCGTTACCGGATCAGTGAGAGAAAGTTCTGGGCTATTATATTAGTAGTTTTGAATATATATATTTACTTAGATTGTATATACTCACTCTATTTGTTTATATATTCAGCATTGCTTTGCGTTCAATGAATGCCATGAATTATATCTAACTGACTTTTTAAACTACACAACATGAAAAAAATAATTTTTTAATTCTTACGTTTTAGAATTGTGTCCGGTGTTTAAATACTTCGTGACATTGATTTTATAAAAATAATTACCAATATTAAAGAATGATTTTATTAGAGAGTAAAAGTTCGAATATATAACCTTCAATGATTAGTTTTCTCTTTTTACAAATATTTCGGCGCTAAAAGTCAGTACCATATGGTCCAAGCCTTAAATACATTTTTCAGATTGCCTCATATTGAACATAAAAAGGAAGCTCCTAAGAAAATTGTGACTACCAGCTTTTAAGCCAATCTTTCATTTGAAAAGGCATTGAAACGATGAAAAATGATACAAAACTAATCAAACGAAAGCCAATAAGAAGGCCGAAAGCAGGTGCTTTACCAAAAGTATTTTATTACACTTAGTATCTTTTCCAAAAGTAAGTAAAAGTAAAGTATAGTAAGTAGTAAAGTTTATCAGAAACATTGTACTCTGTCTTTACGATATTGCTCAATTTCCTAAGAATGTTGTAGAGAATCAGACATTACTCGAGTGGTAACGACAAAAGAAAAATGCACTAAACGAAACCAAAACTTGCGTCAGTAGGATAAATATAACAACAATTGAGAAATGTGTGACTAAACATTACGATGAAAAATAAATCAACACAACGGCTTGTATAAAAGGGATAATTATTGAAC
>BGPR01009771.1:15602-28918 GCA_013235015.1 Araneus ventricosus
AACTTTGTAAAATTAAATTTTGCTTCTATTGGAAGGTGCCGATAGAAGAACAATTCACTACCTTCAACGTAATAGAAATTTGTCGCAGGAAAGATTTTTACAGAATTCCAGGAATATTCCTGCTCTATAAAATAATTCTGTTACAGTAAAATAAGTCTACAGAAGCTTTCAGTGTCTCGAGTTTTGAAGCGTGGGTATTCCTTTTTTATTATAGGACGTTGTAAAGGCGCGAAGTAGAGTGACAGGCAAAGTGCCATTTTGAAATTTATAAGTATTACTTTTTTCCAAAAATACAGCCGTGCAAATGCTTTTCCAGGAAGCAAAGTAGTTTTCTTCTGAAAGGTGAGGTTTTTTCCCCTTCCCATGCATATGTTTCCCACCGGCAACAGATGCAGAAACCAGCGGGGATTCGATCGCGTACCTGACAAACAGAGCAAGATGGGTATGAAAATGGCTCGTGTGAAAAGGTTTTAAGAAACGAAAAATCTATTTCCAAATCTATATGATCGATCAAGCAAGGGTGTCGCTAAGAAAGCATGTCACGTTCCCTTAATAAACAGTGGTATTTACTAAGGTGGCCGCCTACTTTCGGAACAAAATTTTTGAAAAATTTTATATTTTAATAATTTTTTTAGATGCATTATCAATTAGAAACACAAAAAAGACCAAAATGTTTCTTATGAATATAATATTTTTTTAGAAATATGGGAATTTGTAGTAAAGTTTATTGAAATTTAACCAACATGTTTAACACTCTACACCAAATTGTAAGGCAGTAATTCTAATTTCTAATTTTCTTTGCACGCAAGTTATAGAGGACAATGATCTATGAAATGAACCAAAATCTGAGAAAAAAATTGAAATGAAAGAAAATTAGGGGTAAAAATATGTGTAAATATGCTTTTTCCCATTAATTCACAACTTAATTTTTCTCAAAACACCTGTAAATTAAAAAGTATTTGACCACCAACAAATATTTTGCTTCATTTCATTGCTTATACTATTTGAAATATGTGCTGAAGCTTTTAAGTGATTATCTTTATTCTTCTTATCCCTGATGTTAAATCATTCATATTCTTCTTATCCCTTATGTTAAATCATTTATGTTCTTCTTATCCCTTATGTTAAATATTTTATATTCTTCTTCTCCCTTATGTTAAATCATTCATATTCTTCTTCTCCCTTATGTTAAATCCTTTATATTCTTCTTATCCCTTATGTTAAATCCTTTATATTCTGCTTATCCCTTATGTTAAATCATTTATATTCTTCTTCAATACATCTTAGAACTAAATTTTTGAAATTTAACCAAAAAGATCATTTCAACTTTTCTCTCATTATACATTCTTATTTGTGAAAAAAATAATTTGGATATCTTGTAACTTTAAAAAAATTCCATAAAGCTTTATGGGAATGAAATTAAGAAAAACCTGAAATAACAGGATCACTTATATGAAAAAATTTAAATTTTCTGATAATGTTAGTCTTGAATCATAATTAATTTTTCTATAAAATGAGATGTATTATATCTCAAGAGCAATATTTCTTTGAATATTATAAATGTTGCCAAATATTATTAAATAAATTTACAAATGATACGATGTATTAAGTATATCGAATTCCCATGAAAGATTTGCTCTAAAATTATTGTATGTTTTCTGTTTATTAAACAAGTGCAGAAAAACAAATGTAAATTAATGTTCGTGAGATCTAGTGATTGCAAATTTATTTCCGTTTCTTGCATATCATTTTATAGTTATACGAAAAAAAAAGTTCCTCACTTAAAGAAGCATAATTTTTATAATAAAAATGGATGATCCTTTAATTCATAGCAAGTAAACTGAATCCATCATTAATATATATAGTTTAAAACATCAAAAGGTCCTCACTTGATGTTGTTTTTTAAATCTGGAAATAAATTCTGAAAGAATGAAAGTAATGAAAAATTGCATTGCAAAAACATAACTATCATTTATTGGTTGTTATCAAAACAATTCGGTATTCCAGAGAATTCTGACACAAAAGAACACTTTTTCATCATTTTGAAAGCCACAAGTTTCTGATGGAATCATGAAAGATGAATAAGCTAAGAAATCCAAAAGTAATTTTTCTTGCTAACGTCAAAACAATATGACTAAACTCTCTACATCTTTTTATTGCCTCTAGTCCTTCAGCCGGAAGTTTAATCTGCTGATTGACAACAAAAATAATTGTTAGGTCAAAATTCATAGGCATCTATTTGCTGGTTCGTAGGGATAATTGCGTACGAAAAAATTCAGTATAATCTTTTATATATAACTTGATCTTATTCGTCTCTCAGCAAATTATTTTGAAATTTTAAATTTTCGTAGACATGTAACAAAAGGAAGCAGAATTTCAATCTTAAAGAACGTTAACATATTTTTAAACATCTAGTTATATTACTAGGGTGAGTCGAAGACATTTTCTTTAATTAATGTTTTGTTTTCATGATGGCATTCTGCACCCGATGGCTGGTGATTTTTCTTTAAATTGTTTTTAAATAAATCTTATTGGCGTTCTCGTTCTTGTTTGTTTATAAAAAATGTTTCTATGATTATTCCTTGCTTTTTTCTTTTTCTTCTTCCCTTGGGATCTTTCGGGTTACAAGAAGCTTCCTTTGACGAAACTAAAGGTTCTTACAGAAAAATTTTTTAAATCCATGCCGAGTATGTAACCCTTGAGAAAGTATACTGGAATGGATTATTTGTTCGTTTGCTACAGTTTTTTCAGATTGAATTTCTCCGTCTGTATGCTTATTTGGAATATTTTTTATCTTAAAACAGCGCAATTTTCATCACCCAGGTTGCAGCATTCCGACATTGCTTGTTTTGCCCCTGCCCTGATTACACCACTGATCCACTTATTTCTATTGGAAATCCAATACTAAAGTCTTCATTCGCATATAATTACACAAGAGTCACATAATTACATAGAGTATTTTTGGCTGAGTGTATAAGCGTATATGAGTACGTATTCGTTTGATTCAAATTTGTAAAAATTTGAGCTACCTAACAACCCTAAACCTTACTACTAATGAGGTAACTTTTTAAGCTAATTCAATTCGTCCTTTTCAAAATATATTACCATTTCAGTTGTTTACTATCTTAGCCCCAATTATTTGAAAATTCAAATAGTCCAAGCAAAAAATACTTTCTAATTAAACAACCTATTTCTATAATATTTCTATGAACAATCAGTTGTTCATGAATCCTTAAGCCGAGTGAATGTCAAGCAACAGAGAGAAAAACCCAAATCTCTTTAAGTTGCTCAATAATTAATCATTGTATATTTAGAATCAGGTGTATTATATTTCACTAAAATGCTCATGCGTCAGTTCGCTGACGTCACACCGCAACGGAATGTCGATTAAGAATTATATTTCAGTCATGTCTTTTCATAGCCTGTTTGCTTGTATGCCAAAAAATCTGCATTTCTATATTCACTGGCAATTATTACAAAAACAACAGAATATCACTCATAAAGCAACTCTTTGACTCTGATTTTTTTAAAAAAAAAATCAGTCTGATTCTATTTAGCTTCATATTCCGTGCACAGTTTATTTAAAGTCCTTAACATATCAAGTGATACAGCTTTCGCATCATCCTTGAAATTAGAAATATCATTCGCAACCTTATACTAGGCTTATTTTTTAAAAATATATTTAACAGTTAAAAGATTTTTAAAAAAATTGCGCAGCAAAGTAAACAGTTTCAAGACAATGGGCAACTGTTGAATGAATTGCTTTGATTCCTTAACCTTAGACATCACAGTAACTGTAATAAATTTTTTAAGCGCCTTTACAGAATATGCATTGAAGCATCTTTGTTTCAATGCATTCTTAATAAAATTCAATAAGAAATCATTTCCTTTACAATACAATAATAAATTTAGAGATTAATTAACAATAATTTAGAAGAAAGCTAAATTTATTATTATTTTTTATTTAAAACCCAGACCGGTCCAGCCTACCCGAAAGGGTGTAAGGCCTTTAGCAGACCGGTGGGGAAATATAAAAGCAATACAAGAATATCAATATGACATGACACACAAAATCATCGCAAACACGGCACAGAACGTTACAAACATTTCAAAAAAGGGTCAACAACGAAGTAAATAAAGTAACCTAAAACACACTCACAAGAAAAAAAACAATACGCCACTGAATCGGTATTACACTTGGACAGAACCATAAATTAATTGAATTTTGTTTGATTTTTATGTAAATTATGGTTCTCTCCAAGTGTAATACCGATTCAATGGCGTAATGTTTTCTTCTTGTGAGTGTGTTTTAGGTTACTTTATTTATTTTGTTGTTGTCCCTTTTTTGCAAAGTTTCTAACGTTCTGCGCTTGTGATGTTTTTGTGTGTGTCATGTCATATTGATATTCCTGTATTGCTTTTATATTTCCCCACCGGTCTGCTAAAGGCTTTACACCCTTTCGAGTAGGCTGGAACGGTCTGGGTTTTAAATTTTAAAAAATAATAATAATAAATTTAATTTTCTTGGAAACTGCTGGTCAATTTTGGGATCTTAAATCTGAGACCGAATTTAAAATTTTGCTAGCATCCTCATCAAAATGGCAAAACTTATTACCATTCACCAACCGAAAATGATTACGGGGTAGTCTGTCCATTTTCAAATTTTGTTCTGTATTTATTCAGAATTTTTCTCAAACGTATAACATGGTAAGAAAACTATCCGATTTTAAAAAGGTTTTTGAAGGTGTCAAACAGTAATTAGAAAAGTAATGTATTCCCGTTTTCATGCATAAAGGGGAGAAAAACTTTAAAAATGTTAAGTAAAATAATAACAACAACAAAAACAGGGTGAAGTAGAGAAAAAACTATAGACCAAATTTTACCTAAACAAAACACAAGCAATTTTCTTAAACATACTTGAGCCTCACATGGCGTGATCTCGGCTTAAGACTTCAGGTCTTCAAGTCGGAAACACGATTCCAACAAAGATCAACAACATAATAATAATAACAACAACAACAAATAACAGGGTTAAATAAAAACAAAACTATAGACCAAATTTTACCTAAGCAATCTCAAGGCAGAAGCAATTTTCCTAAACATTCTTGGGGCCCCCGTGGAGTGATCTCGGCTTAAGACTTCAGGTCTTCAAGTCGGAAACACGATTCCAACAAAGATCAACAACATAATAATAATAACAACAACAACAAATAACAGGGTTAAATAAAAACAAAACTATAGACCAAATTTTACCTAAACAATCTCAAGACAGAAACAATTTTCCTAAACATTCTTGGGAGTGATCTCGGCTTAAGACTTCAGGGCTTCAAGTCGGAAACACGATTCCAATAAAGATCCTCCTTCTATACGGGCTTGGTGCATGTTAAATCTGCCTTCCAGATCTAGCATTCTCCCACAGATGTGGTGCGAAAGTTTAGATAGGGGTTGTCCACTTGGTTTCGTCACCTAACGAGATTCATCCCAAAATAACCTTCATGTTGCTTCAGAACAGTATAAAATAAATATAAATTCTAATAAAGGGAATTCTTAATTGTGGAAGAGTTAAAAATACAAAAATAATAGCAGACAACGATAAGAAGTAAGAATCCGGTGGATGACTTCATCAGAGGCCATTCATTCATGCAGATTCAAAACTAGTCTTGTTTGCAAAACTTGTCTGCTATTATTTTTGTATTTTGAACTCTTCCACAATTTAAAATTCCCTTTATTAGTATTTATATTTATTTTGTATTTCGCAATTTTTCCTGGATGATGCTGCACTTGCGCACACTAATTAAATTGCTTCTAGTAATTTTTGTCTTTTTAGATATTCAATCCTTATTTTTGTTTTTTCAGATATTCAATCCTTATTTTTGTTTTTTTAGATATTCAATATTTATTTTTTGTCTTTTTAGATATTCAATCCTGCAAAACGGGATATTGATGTAAATGAACAAAATCCTTGATATTCTTAAACCACGTATCCCGCCAGCATTTTGAAATTTTATTGTATTCGTTCGATATTTTGATAAACTTTTTGTTTTGTTTTCAGGTTATTAAAATATAATTTTTTTCATATCTTCATATTTTTTACCCGAAGAAGACAAATTAAACAGCGACACGATAATGATAATGATAGTAATAATAATAAGCACAAAAATTCATTCTTAAATTTCTTAAGTGCTTTATACTTTATGATACGGATAACAAAATCCCCGAAATACGATCTCATATATTATTCAAAGTTCAATGACAATAAGTTCTTTAATTACTTAAAGAACTTATTCTCATTTCGAGGAAATTGTGTATAGCACAAGAAGCAAAACATCAACAAACTACTTCTTATATACAGTGGAGTCTCCCTATAACGAAATCGCTTGGTCCCAATTGAAAAATTCGTTATACGGAGATTAGAGATTTTTGCAGTTATTTAAGTAAATGTTCCAAACTTTTCAATAGGTGCGATAAGTTCAAATTTATTTAATTATGATTTTAAATTAAAAATGAAGTAATATATATTATAAATTTGTTAAAATCAGACTAATTTTTATTGTATAAATAAAACGCTCAAAAGTTAAGACAATTCACCAATTTAGAGAATAGTATGTGCTTACGTTTATTTTACTTGAAAAATTCCGTTATTTTACATTGCTTTGCATTTCGTGTTGTTAAATTTTCACACTTTAAGAGTGCGTGGTACCAGAAACAGGCACGTGTGAGCGAATTGGTTGCACAGAAACTATCAACTTTCTTCAAAAATGACAAAAATCGAAAAGATAAACCTCTGAAAAAATTCGTTATAGGGAGACAACCACTTCGTTATATGGAGAATATTTTGAATGTTATTTAACATTCCGATTAAAAATGTCGGTATAGGGAGAAATTCGTCGTAGAGAGACTTCGTTGTAGGGAGACTCTACTGTACTTGCTTTGAATTTCATTAAGATACAAAAGAATTTGCGTCAAATGTGTTCTGTCTTTCATGTCAGTATAGAAATATTCGAGTTCAAGTTCGTAAAACCATTTAATCTAAACAGACATAAAAAGGAATGAAATTGTATCGCATGATAGAAAATAAAAACTCGCTTCAGCTGCGTAACAACAGGAGCATTGTTTCTTCCCTTTTAACTCCCAGAGGAATTCCCGCACTTCAAAGGAGTGCAGAGAGATTGCAGCTAACCCAGCCCGGCACTTCTAACAAACCACTTGAAGAGAGTTTCCTCAATGAATCCGGAACTTTGAACCCCTCTCTTTCACTACCGGAATCAACTGCGAGCGTGCCTTAGCCATGAAACGTTTCATTCAAGAAATCAGCTGTAAACTCTTAGAAGACGATATTTATAGCCATCTTAGACGTCATATTTTTAATGAAACAAATTCCGACGTTTTACTTTCTTTCTCGCTTTTTACTTTCTCGTACACGAAGCATACAAAGAGAAAGTATTGTAATCGTCAAAAAATTCGAACTCGAGATTTTGACGAATCTCCACGTTTTAGACCTCCCTGAGTTCGAAAAACACAATTTTAGAATTATGTCTGTCTGTATGCCTGTGTGTCTGTGAACACGATAACTCTAAAACTATTAAAGCTACGGCGGATGAAATTTGGTATGTGGTCTTTAAACATAATTTGTAGGTTTTTATCAAAGTTTGGACAAAATCCGTCCACGGGAAGTCTGTATGTCTGTATGTCCGCTGTCATGTGAATGCTACAACTCAAAAACTTGAAAAGCTAGATGGATAAAATTTCATACACAGTTTTATCGTCATGAATGTAGGCCCGTATAAAGTTTTGGGCCAAATCCGACAAAAAGTTGACTGTCTGTCGGTCTGTATAATCGCTATCTCCACGCGCATTCGTAATGGACGCAATCTTCTGTGCACGAAATTTATTGACTCCTGCTTGGCACTTTTCTTTTTCATCCCATTCTCCATGCGCATGCGTACTGGTAGCAATCTGTGCACGCGGGAGGATTATGCGACTTTGTCCTTGAGCCAGCAAGAGTAGAAATCGGTACGCATTTAAATCGGAACGCACCTGTCAATTTGATTCTTTACCTAAATATTTTCTGATAGTCACTGGATCCTGGGTTACAATAGGTTCGAATTTTTTTAATCCACCCGTGGGGAGAGGAAACAGCACCTTTTTCGAGAAGTATACGAGAAAGTTTAGGGGAGACCACTCCCACTGGTTTCGTAAGGAGATATTTTTAATGGTAAAGTTGGACAATTTGAAAAGATTGAATTCCAGATTTCTTAAAAATTATTTTTTTAATACAGTCGACGCTCGTTTTAACGACCCTCTGCGTCCCATAGCAAAATGCCTTTATAATGAGTAGTCGCTATAGTGGATATAATTAATAAATGTACACATGCACGCTCAGCAGTTCCGTAAAAATAGGCGATTTTTAAAGAGATTCCAATTAAATACTCAAATTATTTTTTTTATCATTGGTATTAAAAATAAAATTTCATCAATTAAAAATATATTTCTAAAACAGATTTTAAAGTAGGAAATAAAGGGTATATACTTTTAAATATATACTTTCAAAACATTTATTTTCTAAAGAAAAAATCAGAAATGGTTGCTTGTCTTTTCTGAATATGTGATTTTTGCAAAACATAATTTTCCATTTCAGTTAAAGTTGATAAATAATGTTCTGTATTTTCTTGCCTTTCAAAAAACATTTTAAAGTCTCAATAGCACTTGAAACATTTTTTATTTTAGGGTATTCTAATTTTCGCGCTATGGTGAGTGGTAATTTAAAGACTCTACATCTACGAAGTGTCGTGTCACTCTTTCAAGTTTTATTTAAAATTAATCTATTTACCTAAATAATAATAATTCTTTTCATTCTCAGAGTTATTTATTTAATGTATATGATGTGTAAGTTAATTTAACATAACATTGCACTGCAGAACTTTACTGTAAAAAGCCGTGTGCTTACTACATTCTTTGATCGAATCTTGGTTTTAGTAACCATCCCTTTCAAAATTGTAATTTGTTCATTTCAAAATTGTAATTCCTTTCCCTCTTCGTGGAAAATTTGTTCTAGGGTAGGATAGGCATTGCGCTTTTTAAGAAAGCATCTGGTTCGAACCCAAAGAATTCCTTTCCCATGGGAGGTTTATTGCCTTGTTTATCTGTGAGAAAGTCACAGCTGCAAAAAGGGTCCAGAGAAATCTTTTTCCCACAGATAAAGAATTTGGTCAGTGGCAGGGAATGCCCAGCTGTTTCCTGTCTTGACCTACTAATACAATACTCTGAGCTATTTTTAAATCTGTGAGAATGTCTAACAGGCTTGTCTTTTCCTGAGGATATTAAGGCTGAGGGTCCAGTTGCCTCTGAGCATTTCTTCCACAGCTGATCGAGAGAAAGCAGATGCCATAAAAAAGTTAAAGCCAAAAGAATCAAATAATTTTGAGTCTAATAGAAGGCTGACCTTGCTACAATTGTGATCACGCTTTCATTGGGGGTGGGGTCGCTGAACTTGTTTTTTTGGTTTAAGTATTGAATCAATAGTTAAAGGAATTCAAGGAAATCTCTTTAAAAAAGGGTTTACTGTTAAAAAGAAAATTGTGAGGAGCATGGGTTCGAATATATTTTTTTGGCACCTACTCGCCAAGCTGATATAAGTAGATTTTTGGGATTGAGGGATGTGGATTTTTTTGAGAATGAGAAGGAAAGAGAGATTGCAAGAGGGATTATAATTCATAGATGGGAGGTAGCTACATATCAAAAGATACATGGTCTTTGCTTTTTGGACTTGATTTCTAAATGGCAACTGGTGGCAAGGAGCCATGCCGGATTGGCAGTCTTCTCCATGTGGAAATCTTGGAAATGTAATATTGACATATATTAGGATATTCTGCTGAAGTTTTAGCTTTGGGCCAGACTGGAATTTGTGTAGTTGCCTTTACGCATCCACGGCACCGTGACGAATGAGCGACCATTTAGTGAGAACTAGCACCTACTAATGGATCAAGAGTTAAGCTCATGTCGACATGGCGGTATCATCCTCTCGCGAAGTAAATGGCGGATATTTCAACTGTGAATATGCTCAAGCATGGAAGGCCTGCACTGAGACTTTCAGATCCAGAGTTTCCAAAACTTTTACGCAATAGTCCTGACTGGCTACTGCGGAGGACAGAGTCTGACTTTCCAGCCCTTGTATAACATGCGTCGGCCTGGCCCTTATGCAACATTCTCACCGAGACCTTTGAATTCAGAACATTGTGTTGTGATGATCCCAACTGGCCATCTTCCTTGCCTTCTCCTAGAGCTTCAACAAAATGATAAGTACCTTGATTTAAATTTTATGATTGTTCACTCTTTGCGTGAATTGATTCCAGGATTTCAATTTAATAGTAGTGATCTCTTTAAGTAATATGTTTATTTGTCATGGGAATGAGATAGTAAAATTCTGAGATGCGCAGCTATCGGATTTTTAAAAAAAATGTTTCTACTTGGAACCAGGATTCTGAATCTTAATTTGCCATGGAAATAAATAAAATTTGAAAATTAGTAAAATTTACTTGGAAACTTTAGTAGATCAGTAATTTGAATTTTAAATGATTCTCTTGAAATTCTAAATTTAAGCTGTAGTTGAATCTAAATGATTAAATGTAGTGCTTTGATTTTTGTGCTTTAAAATGCAATTAGTTTGCAGTAAATATTCAAAGAGTTAAATTATTTGTTTGTCCTTAAAGGACATTGTCTTAATTTTGATGCAAGAGAATTAAATCTTTAATCTTAATGAAGCACAGTACTTGATAAAAATATTTTTGCAGCTAAAGAAAATAGGGTGTCTGAGATATCTGAGATAAGAGTGCTAAAATGCAAAAAAAAGGGGGTTCTCAATTTTATGTTTTGATTGTTATTTTTTTTTATGTGAAGCCACTATTTTTGAGATTGAGTATAATTGATTGCATCTTACATAAGTGACAGTGTTGAGTGTTATCTCACATAATCATTTCATTACAAAGGTGATCTGATTTGATATGTGCAGGTTAAATAGATGGCATGACAACCTTTTAAATTAAATGATGATTTTCTCACGACTAGTAATGTCGCTGAAGTGTGTTTGATGATTTGTTTTATATGTGTTTATTTTAATGAGGTGGCGCCCCTTTTGAAATTTTGAATTTTTTCTGAACACGTTCTTATGCATTATCCAAGACCATTCATGAAGGCATTGTTTAAAATTCTATGTATAATTCAATTTGTTTATTAAACGTTAGCCTTACAAATCTCAGATCTTGTGTCTGTCAATTTCTTTATGCATTGCTGGGAAAATCACTGTGTATTCATGAATCTGGTAGAAGTTAGAATTTTTGAACCATGGGTATTGTTTTAAAGAAAAATCACAACGCATTGTACTAGGAAAGAAAGGGATTAAGTTTGTAATTCTTTATTTTTTTAAAAGTCTTTTGCTATAAAATGAATACCTGTCACCAAACATCACAGAAGCTAGGCAATACAATAATCAATATCTGGCCGCTGAATTCGGACGTTGTATCGGGACTAGACCTCACTGGACAGTTGTTATACCCGAAGTAAAATAGAGTGCATAGGGGAACATAGTTGGGGATTTTATCACTGGTCGTTATAATGGAATGGTCTTCATAATGCGTGGTCGTTATAACGAGCGTGAACTGTATACGTTTTAACCCTTTATTTGCCGAATTAACTTACCAGCAACATTTCAATATTAATTTGGCACCATTAGATACGTTTTAAGGCTACACAGTACCCTTTTTCAAAACTTTTTTTTGGAGACAGTAATAATAAAATAAATAATTGACTTTATTTTTGGATTGTATTAATAAATAGATTCCGATTTAAAAACGTCATTTTAGCAAGAGCTATTATTTTAAAATTTAAAAAAATTGAAATTTTTAAAGTTTTTTTAAACTCTTATAAAATTCTCAATTTTCAATATTTTTTAGTTATTTCAAGTGAATTAAATTTCTTGTATTCTTGGGAACAAAAGTTAGTATGGGATTGATGATCTGACTCTTTTTTAATTTTTGATAGTTATTTTTTGTGAAAAAACCAGAAAAAACATGAAAATTCTAAAAATATCAACTTTGAACTTTTTAAAAAAATAACTATAACTCTCAGGCCTAAATCCATGCTAATTCTTATAGAACATATATATGAAAGTATCTACAAAAAATTTCAAGACTCTATCTTGAACAGAAAAAAAGCCTTAGGGAATAGAAAACACTTGCATCGCCAAAAATAAAAATCTGAGAAAAATGCATTTAAAGTTTGTAAAGGCATGAAACCAAAACTAATAATGCTTGTAGAGCTCTAATTTTTTATTATGTTATTTCCCAACTTATAAAATGCACTAAAACGCCATTTTAACTCAATATGGTTGAATATTTTTTTTTCTTATTTTGAAATATTATGTAATTAGTCTGCCAGCTTTTCAAAACATTTTGTCTCTTAGCGAGTCGATAACTTTTCGATAGTGGCATTTTTTCACCAGAAAAATGAATGAAAAACAATAATATTGTACTGCAAAGCTTCTAAATAAAATAAACTCTGTGTAAAAATTAATATTTGTCTTGGAAAAAGTCGTTTTTATGAATATCAGTTTTGTAGTAATGAGAACTCAATAAGAACGCAGAATATAAACAAACAGAAGCGATTTGGGTAGTGAACAACGAAGTTATGATAACCATTTCACCCAAGGGATTGATTTATTTACAAAATATTTTTAATTAATTTATTTTAAGAATGGAAAAATGCTTCAAAATGAAAACGAAACTAACCACTCTGTCAAATTTTGAGACTGTCAACACTCAGAAAACTTTAAAACTGTTTGGATATCAGATCCAAAATTTGGAGTCAAGTTTCCCAATCGTATGGGCAATCGAAAAATGCAAAAAAAAAAAATTTCGATATTTTTGTCATTTTTAGGGTACTGTGTAGCCTTAATGCAGAATAACCCCAGGAAAGATGAAAGAACCTTTTTAATTAAATAATATAATTTGATTAATAATTTTTAAAAATTTTTGTCTTCATCTGCCATCTACTGCTAGTTATCGGAACTACATTCCTCATGTTCACGTGAATTCTGTCAGGAAAAATGATTAAATTACGAAGATATAAGAGTGATTAAAGTAGTACTTTTAAGTACCGTCGGGAAATAAAGGGTTAAAACGGTCAAATTACGAAGATATAAGAGTGAGTAAAGTAGTACTTTTAAGTACCGTCGGGAAATAAAGGGTTAAAACGGTCAAATTACGAAGATATAAGAGTGAGTAAAGTAGTACTTTTAAGTACCGTCGGGAAATAAAGGGTTA
>BGPR01009772.1:0-14531 GCA_013235015.1 Araneus ventricosus
AGTTTTAATACCCAATGATGAAAAAAAATAGTTGAGTAATTAGTTGGAATCTCTTTAAAACGCCTATTTTATGAACTGCTGAGTGCAAGTGTGCATTTTTTAATTATATTCACTATAGAGACCACTCGTTATAGACCTTTTGCTGTGGGACGCAGAGGGTCGTTATAACGAGCGTCGACTGTAGTTTGTTTTCGGGTAAATAGATTGCGTAAATTGAAACTGCGGACAACTTCTTAACCGTCTAGAAGTGAAATCGTAACTAAATTGCAATTTTGAAGTTTTAACTATTGAACCCAAAACTGAAATGGTTGCAACTCTTAACTTATAGAAATGAATTTCATCATTTTGACTAATGGTGTTAAAAAAGTGGTAATTGCTTTTACTCTTTCGAACAGACGTTGCTTTTAATTTCCACACAGGCCAAGGACCGTGTTTCCTTCACTTTCTCGTATACGACATAATAAGACGCCTACTATGCTTTTGGACCGCTTTCTTCTTGATCGATTAACTAAAATTTGATCTACATCATCTCCAAATTATGATGTCAATACTACATTAGCAAATTTCATCTACCTAGTTGTAGCATTTTGAGTTATCAAGTGTTTACATATTCACAAATAGACAGACTGACAGACAGTCAACCCTTATGTGTCCAAAGTTGGATACGCCGGATTTCTAGAATTTTGGCGAATGCCAAATTTCATCCATCTAGTTCGTTTAGTTTTTGAGTTATCGTGTTTGGCGACAAAATTTGTCAAATTTCATCCATCTGTCTGTTTAGTTTTTTGAGTTATCGCGCGTTTATGATAAAATATGCCAAATTCATCCATCTAGTTCGTTTAGTGTTTGAGCTATCGTGTTCACAAATAGCCAGATTCGAGAGGTAAACGTAGATTCTAGTGAAATCTCGAGGTCGAATTCTTTCGATGATTACAATACTCTCTCTTTCTATAATTTGTATGAAAGAAAGTAAAAATTCAATTTCATTATCTTGCAATGGTTTCAAATATAACAGAATAAACGGAAGGATGCAAGCTTAAAAACATTGCCATATTATAAAACATCCAGTGTTTTGGTAAAATACGTTAAAGCATTAGTTAGTAGTAAACTGAAAATCCAATATTTATTCTTGCTTAGACGCACGAGAATTATTATACAGTCTGGCATTCATTATTTGAACTTTCACTTTTGTTGGTTGGTTTTGAAAATTTTATTAAAATAAGACAAAATTGCACGAAAATGCTTGGTATCTCTTGAGAAGCAATTTTTTTTTAATTTTAAAGCGGTGTAAAAAATGTTTTTATGAGATAATATTCGAAGTTGTTGAGTCAAAACGTTAAAATTTCTGATTAATGTTAAACACAAAAAATTAATTAAAATTTTGAAATACCCTTCCTAGTAAGTTAATTTACCACATAAGATGCCACGTGGTTGCATCTTAAAATAAGATACGATGATAAGATGTAAAGTTTTTAGTTCTAGATCCAAGGGTCTTCGCCCTGTAGAGAGTTTTAGCACAGGTAGTATCCAGCCTAGGAGCCGTGGTGACCAGTGCAAGGCTCCAGGCTTCGGGACTGGAAGTTAAAAAAGATCCGCCTTGTATATAGGTCTGTTGTACGCTATATCATACATAGAGGGCTGCTCCGCTGCGGTGTGGTGCGGAAGTTTCAAAGAGGTGGGCCCGCTCAAATGTCGTCCTCGTCATTTCACTGCGGAAGTTCAAAATAACGAGGACCGTCCCAAATAGACCTCGTGTTGCTTTCAAAAAAAACGGACATTAATATAACTAAACCAATATTCACAACCATAAATATTATGTTAAATATTATCCGCGCGAATTTAAGAATAAAAGTCGAATGAGAGCTGATGCTGTGCGCTTCCCAGATGGGATGGAAAAAATCTGCCGGCTTCAAAACCGAAACCGTTTTTTTTTTTTTTGTTTAGGGCAACTGGTTTTTTCGGTCGGTTATTTTGAAAATCCACAACCGGGTAAAAAAACAGGGTTGGAGCTGATAGGTTCGATTTAGGTCTGATTAGACTAAAATTTACGAAGTTATAAAAGCTTTAATTTCATCAATCTTTAGGTTAAAAAAACCGACAACCGCTTCCTCGAGGCGTCTGTTATTATGGATTACTGAAAGAGTCTTATGAACAGATAAATATTGGCCAATGGATTGATTTCCCGCAAAATAATACTAATAAAAAATTTGTTTGCAAACGGCGTCTGTTTTCTGTAGCCAAAAATATTTATCTTTAGTCGGTTCTGTGGGCGTTCGGAAAGATTAGTATCTAGGTTGAATGACGTTGTTTCCGATGAGAGGTGCCGAATCACGGATCACCACAGCTGAAAGAGTCTCCTATGAGTAGATTAGATGATAAATATTGACAATGAATTAATTTCTTGTGGAAGCAATGTTAATAAAAAATTTTGGTCTATACAATTATTTATTGTAGTAAGTACTCTCATTTATTACTATTACATATTGTATTAATCACTTATTTATAATCATTACTTTATTATTACTTAATTACTTATTGTATTTGATACTTACTCGCTGTATTAATATTAATAATAAATTTGTCTACGAACTTGTTCCTTAATCGAAAACCGGTTGTTTTAAAATCGGTTATTTTGCGCGGTTTTAACCGCAATTTTAAACTGAGGTGAAAAAAAAACCGGTTATTTTGAGCGGTTTTAAACCGCCGCGTTAAAAAAAAACCGGAGGTGAAAAATTGTTGATTTTGAGCGGTTTTAACCGCCATGTTAAAAAACCGAGGAAAAATCCGGTTGTTTTTGCAAAATAACCGCTATCCTGGCTTCCCTGTACAGAAAGCGATGCTCGCAGAATGTGCCACTGGGCCGGTGTGCTTGACATCCAGCAAGTGCTACTTCCGGAACAGTAGGTATCGCTACTTTTGGCAAGCACTTTTCCGAGAGAGATTCCCTCTGGCCCACTCTTTTCCAAACTTTTTTTTTCCCAGAATATGACAGTGACTGCCCGCTCATCATTGGCAGACGCCCACAAGGTGGCAGTCACGCGTTAAAGATATCTATCACCTTCCCCTTCTTCGACGTTACCTACATAATCGTGCACAGGTAGCTATGCTAACAGAAATCAAAAGATGAAGAAATAGATTTTCTATTATCATTTTACGTTGCAGAAACTCTGTTTTAAATCCTTTCGAAGGATTTAAAGTCATCTTTAAAATACAGAATAATTTATTATTTTACCTCTAATTTTCATTTATTTGTTTATTTAAGACTCTGCAGCAGCGCGGCCTACCCTAAATGGTGTAAGGCTGAAAAATAGGCCGCCGGAGGAATCAAAAAATCATAATAAATGGCACTAATATATCATTAAAACCTTAAATATTAAAACATTACAAATATTAAAAATACTAGAATATAAAACAAACAATTAAAACATCAAGGACGCCAAACATCGTGCTAATCACACAAAAGAAAACACACGCATCTCAAAACACGCACTCGTATCAGAGAGACCCGTACCTCGTAGCACCTATCACATCTGGTAGTCAAATAGTGAAGTTCCTAAAATATCAAAATCACTAGTAAAAAAATGAAAGTTCCGATACTAAAATTGACAGATTAAAAGCACAAGGTACAAACTTCTAGGAGTGTCGAGTAATACTAAAAAAGTAGACAGACAACAGCAACTTTGTAAAAAAAAAGTAGACAGACAACAAAAGCAATCCTTGTAAAAAAGTAGACAGACAACAGCAATCCTTGTAAAAAGTAGATGATTGTGACAACAGCAATCCTTGTAAAAAAGTAGACCAAAATATGTAAAAATATTTTAATAAATAACTTAAATATCAAGATGAACCCCAGATAGAAGCCCCAGAGTCAAAGCCATCAAAGATAAAACGTAAACATATTGATGAAACCCTATGCCCCAAAGGTAATATTAAGATAAAGTAGACCATGGAAGGATCAAATTAAAAAACATGTAAAAAAGGGCTAAGAATAAAATTTGTATAAAAAGATTTAAATGTGTAAAAATGCATCACCAAGGTACCATAAAATGAAAGAGAAGAACAAACACCACCCGGTGACCAATACTTTCTTTGGTATTTATGTCCAATGTTAAGCACGAGCTTGCCCTATAAAAGCAATTTAAGACCAATAATGCTTACGGATCGCCACGCTATGGACCTCCGAAATCCTCAATTTTCCAAAATTAAGAATTTGAGACACCTATTGGTACACGCTGTGTAAAGTCGTATACAGTGACCTCAAACTCACCCCTGTTTTGTGACAATATGAAAATAATTGTTAAAATTAATTCGGAAAAAAAATACCCCAAATTCGCAAACGAATTGCTGCAATATCATCATACGACGCAGCAGTTCCCCTATAAAGAGATTCCAGGACGATGAGGAATTACTTTTATGAGAATTTTTCCAGCAGTTAAAAAAGACGCCAGGCCGCAAGAACCCTCTACATAACATAACACAACTCAAGGTGCCCCCTGCAACTATAACTTAACGAAGTGGAAGAAAAAAATCACAACACCCGAGGGGTGACCTCTAAAACTTGACAATTCTCTCTACACCGCCGCCTAATTAAAAACGCAACAAGTTAACAAATGTTTGCAGGAGCTATTGCATTAGGGAAGGATTACATTAAAGTATACATTATAAAAAAAATATTTTGGTAAAACAGAGTAAAATAAAACTTTGAAAAAACACAAAATTGCACAGTTATGCATGAAATAACTGGACTATATTAAAACTAAATGCAAGGAAAAACTATACGAAGAGTAAAAAAATACATTCTAAAACAAAAAATGAAAGGAAAAAGATGAAAAATAAATTAATACAATAATAAAAAAATATCAAGGCAAAAAATATACACAAAAAAAACAGAGAGAAGACTATTTACAACTATTTGAAGAAGGAGAACACGGTGGATCTTTTGAAGAAAGTCCTGAAAGAACGACTAAGGCAGTTCTTGAGTTCATTAAGGGATGATGGGCTGAAGAGGAGGCGAAGATGAATGTTGAACTGGTGAAACGAGACCTTACATCTCCAAAGAAAAGGGATGGAGAGATGAAGACGCAGGATTATAGTTGAAGTTTTATTATTTGGGTACCCTCATCGCAGGAGGAAGAGGATGTCCATCTTTACAGAAGCTGCTATTTGTGAAAAAATAAGTACAAGACTGTGGAATGGGACGATAGCATTGGACTCAAATTAAGAAGACTAACTTACAGGGTCTCCAAATCTATTCCTGCCTACAACGCAATAATACTAAGCCGAAGAAGGATTTACAACATTGAAGGGAGAGAAATTCAATTAATAAATGAATTTAGTTTTTTTATGTTATCACGTCAATAAATAATAATTTTAATAGCAATTATTGTTATTATTATTATTTCCTCGTGAAATATGACTGCGTTAAAAGATTTCAGAGACCGATGGATCGTAGCACAAGCAGGATTTATTTGCAGCAAGGCCTATCACATGAATAGCAGAATAAAGAGAAAGTGTAAAATGAGTCACTTTATATATATATATATATATATACTCTCAAGAGGATTGAAAAGATTAAAGATGGCCAATAGGGATTCGTAATGAAGACAGTGAAACAGCTAATAGAAGTCATTAACACGCTAAGCGCCAAGCTTGTTTCGGTGTTCTGGTCCGCTTTTCTCCCAATGATACGCTGAACAAAATAATGATTGAAACGAACAGACAATCAGTAAAAATAATTTTTTCAATTGAAACCAGAAGTCTAGATTTTGGGACAGGCGATTTTTTAATTTTCGTGAATTTTATACTATTTGTAATTCATTACTCAATGTCTTTACAATAAAGTCGTATAGATAGGATGAACTAAAAAACGGAATGAAAACCAAAAACAAAGTAGATCATTTCTACATGAACGTACTTATTTGGAATGCTTCGATCTGTGTCTATATTTTAAGGACACGGTGTACCATTTCATTCTTCCCAATTGCCATTGACAATGAAACCAATAACCCCAAAACAGAAAAAAAAGGCAAAATAGGAGAATAAATGGCTTTTCCATGCATGGAAAATATTCTCGTCGTCTGTGGTGTCGTGAATAAATCGCGTATTCCGAAATGCGTTCGCATCACACGAAACAAAAGAGCAAACGTCCGGACTGCGGTGTCATTATTGATATCCGAATATGCAAATCTGGAAATATGAGGGAGACCCCACAAATCTTCAAAAGCATTCTCCATGCAGATGGAAGTATCAGAGCGAATTTACACATTTCGCGACCTAGGCCAAAGCATATATATTCTGCTCTCCCTCAGAAAAGATAATAAATTAAAGTCAATTTAATATGTTAACATTTTATCTTGGAACATATAAGCACTTAATACAATCTTTGCAATCTTTAAAACCAAATTAAAATTTCTTAATTCAAAATTACGCTACTTTATAAAATAACACAACATTAACACCTACAAAAAATACTTCATTGAATTTCTTTGAAATCGTCTAAAATACTCTATAAATACATTACCTTCTGAACATTTTATTTTTATTTTAGTAATATTGAAAAAAAGTTTTCATACTATTAAAAAAACTTAATAATAATATAAAGTAACTTAAAGAGAAAAATTCATTTCGATCTTTCCGCTGTTGAAATTTAATTTTTTTTAAGAAAATTCAATTCCTTTAAATTCCCTGCTAATTTTTTTAAATATGAATATCTTTGATTCAAATTTCATTTGGGTAGATTCATTGAAATATTACAAAAAAACTGCATGGATTTTAAATTGTATCTAATATTCGCTTAAATATAGATTTTAAATGTTTTATGTAGAGAAAATGAGGAATTTAGCACTACCTCAATTTATAGTTGTATATAAAAAAATCCCAAGCAATTGAGTGCTTATTGCACATTTTATCATATGCTATAGCGATAAACAGATACAAAAAAATTTTGGAAAAGCTCTATCTAAAAAAAAGAAAAAGCCTTGCATCTTTGGAAAGTACGAGAAATGAAGAAAAGTTCGATAAGGAGAAAAAAGTCATTAAATTCAGCCATTTACGAGTTACATTCATTGATCATCGTAAATAAAAACTAAACTATAATATAAGATTAAAATAGCTATTTCGCAGTTTGCATTGTCATCGTAAATAAAAAACTAAACTTTATAATATTAAAGATTAAAATGTGAAATTGATACAATAAGAGAACTATAAGGTAACAATACATAAAATAAGAAAATGATATTTTGTTCCATTTTGGGGTAATGCGTGCACTAATTAGAACTTCTTTTCTGTTTGCACACTTTATCCGACGAATAGCGACTCACGAAACAATGGGCAGTTATTAAATGACTCAATGCAAAAAGAGGCAACGGCAGACAGAACGGTTGTCCAAGAGAAAGACAGCAATATCTAAAATACAGTTTCTATATATTAGATGTAACAGAAATGAATTTCTTGAAGACAATTCATATGATATTCAAAATAATACTGAAAATTCCAAGATTACAGTTATCTCTTCAGGTAGCTCCTGACGATCTCCAGTCCTTAGGCCATGGTATAGGTTAGGCCCATTGAACATCAGCTAATGTATAGTAAATTTGTAGAAATCTTTTTGAAACGCATTAGTGAGTACTCCCTCATTGTTCTCTCAAAATTGACAAGATGGCGAGTTTCGTCTTCGTAGTCACAGCATCGAACTGAGTTCGACCTTGCAAGTCTTGCTTCTGTCCTCAATAGGAAGGGTGGCTTTCCTATCAGCAAAAGTTGCTTATATATCTCCTCGATAAGGTTCACTGTCTTCTCTGAAGCATAGCAGCATCGTGGTACAAAGATACTGCATGAGAATATTGCTAGCATCTTGTCAGGCTTATTAGTGGTTGATGAGTCTGGAGGCCAGCTAGGAGCTTACTTGATGAAGTGGCTGCGTTTTTTGTGTTGCAGCTTCTACACAGCATCGAATATATCGAATGGAGAACGGCATGACATGTCAAACCAAAAATTGATACGGATAGGATTCGGGTCAATAGGAGAAATCTCTAAATTTACCTCTTTGTTCTTTAACGATCTTGAATTATCAAGCGCTAATGCACACGGTCAATGATACTTGATCGTGATACAGTGGAAAAGAAATTTTCGCGTCATAGTCGGAAAGTAAAATCATCGGTCAGTATCGGAAAAGAAATTATTCTATCGATGGAGTAAATTTATCGATATAGTTCGGAAAAGTAAAATTATCGTCATATCGAGCAATTATCAGGTCGAAAGGCAAAACTATCGTCATAGTCGGAAAAGTAAATTAGTTGAGTATAGTCGGAAAAGTAAATTTCATCGTCATATAGTCGAAAAGTAAATGTATTGTAGAGTCGGAAAAGTAAAATTTATCGTCATATAGTCGGAAAAGTAAAATTTCTCGTCATATAGTCGGAAAAGTAAAATTTCTCGTCAGTAGTCGGAAAAGTAAAATTTAACGTTATAGAGTCGGAAAAGTAAAATTTATCGTCATATAGTCGGAAAAGTAAAATTTATTGTTATAGAGTCGGAAAAGTAAAATTTATCGTTATATAGTCGGAAAAGTAAAACTTCTCGTCATATGGTCGGAAAAGCAAAATTTCTCGTCCTATAGTCAGAAAAGCAATTTTTAATTTAGTAATGAAATTTAATCAAAGATCAAGTTCGTTCATTGTTGTATAAGCTATTTAATTGACCAATCAATCCATAATTCTCTTATCATTTAGTTTTTAAATAAACACGATGAAAAAAGATTGCAGTAATAAAAACTATCTATAAACCAAAATCTTTCAGGACGTAATTCTTGCAAAAAAAAATTGTAACCTTTATATTATTATTACAGTGGAATAGTTCGAACGTTTTTAACTCACATTCATCGATAAATCGATTTTTTTTTTCTCTTGTCCTTTGAGTTTCCTATTAACATAAAGTTAAAATATAGTATTATTTGGGCTACTTCGAAGTTAGAACTAAAAATTGTTAAAAACAGTTTCTATTTCAAAATTATTTTTGCTAGTTAAATATGTTCATGCCTTCAATCCTCCCTGTCTGTTTCATTTAACGTGGCAGTATATTCAATAAAAAAAAGAATGAAAAAATTCTCCCTTTTTAAAAAAAAGATTTGAACACGTTTGATGTGATTTATACTGTTTATTTTGAAGTTTTATTGTTCAATTTTCGGTGCATACAATATATTAGTGCTGCATGCAATATATTATGTTTACTTATTTACTAAAATTACATATTTTTAAATTATAATTATTATCACTTTAAATAAAAATTATTAAAATTTACTTATTTATTGCGTCTCTTTAAACGTGGCCCAATTGCTAATTTTTAAACCGTTACAGATAGTATTTCCAATTGGAAAAATGATTTAAACGACGTAAAGAATTATATTTTAGGCCTTGTAAGAATATAAAGGTACTGCTGAAAATTTTTATACAGTCATCCTGTCCTAAATATCTTATTTAGTAAATTATTATTGACACACTAACATTTTAAACAAAAAAGTTCCACTCTTTTGCGACTAAAGCGGACCGAATTATGAAGCTTTGAAAATCGCTGTTTTAGACGATTTAGACCATTTCAACAGCTGCCTTGAGGAAGATCCTCCAATCAACGCGTAACACTTGCTCAACGCGGCAGCTGATTGATTTAAAATTATGAAATTCAAAACTCTATAACTCGGTCAGTTTTAGTAGCAGAAGAGTGGAACTTTTTTGTTTAAAACGTTTGTGTGTCAATAATAATTTGCTAAATATGACTTATAGGACAGGAGGACTGTATAAAAATTTTAGCAGTGCACTTATATACTGACAAAGTATAAAATAGGATTCTTTACGACATTTAAAGCATTTTTAGAATTTGAAGAATTTGCCTATCTTTAACGGTTTAGAAATTAGTTATTGGGCCACATTTTGAGTAGACACCCGTATATTAAAACTATTAAATATCAAAAATACATCTCTACTGCCATTTTTAGCTTACAAATTGAAGTTTCCGTTTGTTGTACTTATTTTTGGACACAGTTTCTATTAAATCGAATTTTGTGTTCCCGTCAGCCAAATTCCACCGTATATATTTTTTCTTAAATTCTGCACGAATTCTTTCTAAACAAGCTAGTAATTTCGATAACTTTTCAACACGACATTATGACAAAAAAATTCTTCAAAGAAATAGTGCAAAAAATCAAAGACACAAATAAAAAATTATTCATGAAAAACGACCGTAAAAATACAGTATCGCCCCAAAAAGAATAATACTGTATTCGAATCGCACCTCCAGTCCGAAAAGTATGGCGTCGAGAAATCTGAAGACATCCAGAATATTAATTCTTTTGTGAAAATAGCAAAAAGAAAAAAAAATGCTGTTCAATACTAGGGATATTATATTAACACAGTCCAGAATGACTACGAGTTTACTCGTGTAAATTGGAAAAAATAAGCAAGAAAACTCTAATAAACTCGTGATCCGTCTGCAATGTTTCATATATTCCGAATTTTTCATGCATTCCTATGTCTTGATGTGCTCGAGCTGAATTTACCTCAATTCGGTACAAAGTTAACTTAAATATGTGTTTTGAAAGTGGTTAAAGACTAAAATATAAACATTGTTTGTGTTTTTTTGAGTTGTTAATCTACACATGGTTATGTCATAAGACATGAAAGCAATAATTTGATTATGTGTCCTTATTGCTTCCCTTTGTTAGAGTCGGAAACTCTATACCGCTAACTTTAATTGACCATTTCTATATGTACCTTTTCTCAAAATCTATTAGAGATACATTGCTTGAAATTTTTATACAGTTTAAATAGACACTTATCTCATACTAGAGTGGAAAATACTATTCATAAATATAGCTTAGTTTTTTTTTTAACTGAATGTCACTATGAATGTTTCAAAAATGCCGTTTTCTAACACGAGACATCACATACTAAGAATTATTTTGAAATATACATCAGTATATACATTTATATGTATAAAATAGGGTAAAATGTCAAGAACATATATAAAAGTCGATTTTAGAAAAAGGTACACGCACTTTCAAAAAATACCCATCTGAGATATCTCCAAGTTAAAGGTAAAATTTTGTTTAGATTAATTGGCATTTTCATTCTTTCTTAAAGTTTATGAACTCTACTTCTTAATGTGAAACAAGCAAAGACTTATGTCGTTAGAAAGGTCTCAAAATGCGAGATTTCAAATATATAAAAAATAAAAAACTGAATTCTTTAGTATATAAAGATAACTGACTTTCTTAAATTCAAAAGACTAAACTTCTTTGTCTAATCGCGTCACACTTGCCTAAAACATTAAAAATTCTGAGATAAAACATGAAATCTTTCAGCAAAATAAAGAAGGGATTCAGACACAGTGTTCCACTTTGTCAAAATCCAGCCTTGCAAAAGACCCCGATTTCAACTTTTTTAAAAAATCACCAAGTTAGCAATATTCTCTGGTGAGTAATAAAACCTCGGGGAACTTTTTTTTGTCTAATGCGTACCATCTTGTCCTAAATATTAAAACAATTACATCCGAAACAAAACTGAATTAGCAACAAACAAAAGGGATTCAAATGAAGTCGGTCGCATCTCGTTACTACAAATCAAGTTCTTGAAAACCTCCGACTTCATTTTTCTTTAAAAAATCACAATTCGTAGCAATACTTCGTCGTGTAGAGTAAATTAAAGAACACTGGGGAACTTTTGTTGTCTGTCCGACCTTGTCCTAAATAAAATTGGCATTTGAAACAAATATCCATGAAATCTTGTAACAACAAAGAAGTGATTCAGACTGCGTTCCACTTTTCAAATCAGCCCTTGAAGACCTCCGATTTTAATTTTTTAAAAAATCACCAAGTTAGAATATCTGTCGGTGAGAATTAAATACTTGGGGAACTTTTTTTTTTTTACCATCCGCGTCTCGAATTGGTTCCAATTTGAAAATTCTAATTTGAAAAAATATCTTACATGAAATCTTAACAGCAACAACAAGAAGGTGATTCAGACGTGTCCACCCATCACAAATCAGCCCTTGAAAGACTCCTCCGATTTCAACTTTTAAAAATCACCAATTACAATATTCGTCGTAGTAAATATAAAGAACACTGGGAATTTTTTTTTTGTCTAATCGGTGACCTTGTCTGCTCAAATTGAGTTGTACAAATTTCATTTGAAAACAAATATCTACATGAAATCTTAACATAGCAACAAAAGTAAGGGATTCGGGATCAAGTGTTCCAATTTTACAACAGCCAACTGAAAACCTCCGATTTCCTTAATTTAAAAATCACCAAGTAGAATATTCGCTGGACAATTAAAGAACACTTGGGAACCTTTTCTGGTCTCGAATGCGGTCCGTACTTGATCCTAAAATATTAAAATTGCAAGTTTAAACAAAATCCCACAAGTATGGAATCTCAACAGCAACAACAAAGAAGTGGGGACTCAGACTAGCGGTTCCACTTACAAATCAGCTTAAGACTCTCCGATTTCATTACTTTTTTTTTTTAAATCACCAGTTAGCAATATTCAGGAGAAATCAAAGAACACTTGGGGAACTTTTCTTGTCTATCAAAGGTCTCGACCTTGTCATAAAATATTAAAATTCTACATTTGAAACAAATATCCCAAGGCAGAAATATCAACAGCAACAACAAAGAAGAGGGATTCAGATCAAGTGTTCCAATTTTACAAATCAGCCCTTGAAGACCTCCGATTTCAATTTTTTTTTTAAATCACCAAGTTAGCAATATTCGTCGGTGAGTAATCAAAGAACACTTGGGGAAATTGGGAAAAATGTTTGTCCTGTATCTTTCAACAAAGAGCAAATATCACTCACTTGGTGTGGTGCTCCCTCAGTGGAAACTTGCAATGTGGTCGGCAGGTAGTCCGGTATCTTTTGGTAAGTCATGCTCCGGTTTCGAAACTTAAGAGACTGATAGTTGACTCGGAATGTCAACGTTCGAAAGGCTCTGCTGATCGCACCAGACGATACTAGGACACGCCTACCGTGCGCGTGCGCACCTCAAGGCCGGAGGATCGATTTCCATAATGATAACACGTGGTGGTTACTGCTGGACACAAACGATATTTATTGCTGTTTTCAATCGCATTCAATGAAATTGTATTTTCGAACTTTCTCTTTCCTTGTTGATGATTTGAAGAAAGTATAGGAAATTCGCACTGCCAGATTTACACATTTCTACGCCCTAGGCGAAAACGTATTCTGCGCCCCTCTTAAAAAGTTAATATATAAGTTTCAATTTAGTATACAATAGTTTATCTTTGAAACATAGAATCACTTACTACAATCTTAATAATCTTTACACCACATTAAATTTTGAACTCAAAATTACGCTACTTATGAAATAACACAACATTAACACCTGCAAAAATACATCATCGAATTTCTTGAAATCGTCTGAAATACCTACTAGAACTTTTTCGCTTGCGCTTTTGTCCGTGAATAGGCTTGAAGGGTTCATTGGAGCGGACAGATCTTATTAAATCGGTTTCAATGCAAAGAAGTGCAAGGACAAAAGATGGTAAAATCCACAGAAGACAAAAAAATGTGTCACTCAATATATTTAATGTCACGAATATAAATTTCAAAAACATCATTTTACATGGCCTTTTCAAAATAATACTGAAACGTTTGCAAAATTTGGTTGTTATTCCTTCTGCATATGCGCCCCCTGGTGGAAATCGGGCCCTGGAGATTCGAGAAAATCGAGATGAAAGAATCTGTAGGAATACAAACATAGCGTAAAGTAACGTTTGTTTAGTTAGATTAAAGTCCCGTCCCGAAGCCTCGTTATTATTTTTTTCCTATGCAAAGAGATTATTGTATTTCTCAGCAAATTCGGCCTCGAGATATTGATGAATCTACACATTTGAGCTTCCTGAGTCCAAAACAAAAACTTTTTTTAACTATGTCTGTCTGTTTGTGAACACAATAACTAAAAAAAAGCGCAAAGAGCTGGGCGGGTGAAATTTGGTATGTGGTCTTTGTGCAAAAATTGTAAATTTATTTCCGATTTCGGACGTAATCCGTCTACGGCAGAGGTTCCCAACCTGTGGTACGCCTACCCCTGGGGGTACGGGGGGAACCAGTTAAGGGTATGTCAAAGCGATCTTGGTAATGGTGGAATACAACGACATAAAAACATACAAACTTTTGGTTATTTCTCCACAGATTCGCCACCGACATAGATTCATTTGTCGTACGTGAAATCAATTTCAAGAAACCGTCCTGGTAGAAATCGGTGCCCACCGATTGCAATATAGTCTAAGAACAAAATGGTACCATGCAACGGGGACAATTTACGCTTGCTAAGAAAATGATGACTGAGATAAAATATATATATATATATTATTATTATCTGGGCGCCACTTACCCTCGCTACGCCACTGCCTATGGTGACAAAGCATTAACGCGTTTATGTAATTTGTTAAAGTCAATTACGATGAGGGGTCTAAAAATACCATACTCAGGGCGCCGTTTACACAGGCTAAGCCATTGTT
>BGPR01009772.1:21243-55835 GCA_013235015.1 Araneus ventricosus
TTTCTTCTGTCACGACCAGGGTGAACTGGGAAACTATCACACGCCCCGAGCCCAAGCCAAATTTGATTTAATTTAACACTACAAATGTTTTTCTTAATTTCTCTCTTTAAAAAATAATAAAAACGTTTCAACATTGCTTTCTAGCTTGAAAGGTTCGAAAATTTTGACATTTCTAGTCATTCCACCTGTACTTGTACTATTGAGGTCGAAGACATTTTTTGGTAGTTATTTCATCGTAATTTTATTAAATTATCGAAAAACTTGTATTGTTCTTTTGATTCTTATTGTCAGGTGAGTAAAGTCTGTAAAGTTAAAGAGTTTTGGTTTACTTTAGCCATGAAATTTGACATTCATCACGACGATACAAAGTTTTTATGACCTCAAGCCTCCCAGACCGGAATCTAGATTCACTGGTCACGACAAAAGAGTTCAAGAGTATTTTTTTAAAATCTCCACCTGATTTTTTATCGGATAAACTGAAATAAAATTTTAGAAAGTTGGGGTAAAAAGGGTAAAACAAACAAAGAAACAAGAGTTGAAAGTTTGAATGGTCCGTTTAAGTAAACTCATGAGTCAAGTGTCCTCTTAGAGCGGGAATTTCTCCGAAAGTTGGCGGAGGCGTGTCGTCATGGTAACGATGTTGTTAGCAACGAAACTTTTGTCTCCACTTTCCTTGTATTCCTCCCTACTTTACGGGTCTTATCCAATAGCGTATTGATGAAGAATCTGTTGCGCCGAATATTAATGCATTTGTGCACCTTGTTTGTTTTGTTCTTTCATTGACTGAATTTCAAGGTTCATTGAATGCGTAAGGAAGAATAGAGCAGATGCTATTTCCGAAATAATGATCCAGCTTTCAGCAAACGTTTAAAAAAAAGTTGGTTCCTGTAGGTGGCCTCCTAGTGCCTACTGGAGTGAAAAAAAACGTCCCGGTCCTATTAACAGAAATTAAATTTCTGAAAAAATACTAGAATTAAAATCTTTCACAGCCACGACCTCTTCAGAATTTGAACGATTGGCTGGGTAATTTGGCGCCCCATCAGAATCGTATCTAAGAATTTGAGCGTCATGATAATATTTTCTATTCTTAACAAAATAAATAATTTTATATAGAAACATGAGTTATTTGATTTGATATCCTAGGTATTCTGTTTGCACCACGATTAAAGATAAAATTCAACAGAGAAAAAAGTTTATTTTAAACAAATTGTGTGCTTAGTGCTACTGCCCTTTGCACTTCACTGGCCTCGCCACTGCGACTTAGAATTGCAGTAGAGCACCGTTTATACGTCTTTTAAGGGACTGATGTAAAACGACATATAAGTGAAAAGACGTACAATCGAAATTTTGATAAACAACTTTGATTATTACAAATTCAATGCTACTAATGCAAATTCATTTAAAAGTATTAATTTTAAAGGCCGCGGTGGCCTAGTGGTAAGGTTTCGGCTTTGGGGCCGGAGGGTTCCAGGAAAGAAACCCGATTCCACTGAAGATCCGCCGTGTATGGGGCCTGTTGCACGTTAAATCATACGTAGTGGTCAAACGTCCTCCCGTTGGTGTGGCGTGGAAGTTTGGAGAGGGGGGTGCCAGCTCAGGTGTCGTCCTCGTCATCTGACCGAGGTTCAAAATTACGAGGTCCGTCCCAAAATAGCCCTCGTGTTGCTCAAAACGGGACGCTAATATAACTAAACTAGACTATTAATTTTAAAGTTTTTTTAAGGTATTGCTAGTACAATACTACATAGTATAGAAATCAATAATTAAATTTTAAAATTAAACATTTATTGCATTTGAGTATTAATTATATATATCTTATACAATTTATGTGCATGCAGGTAGGCATTTAATGAAGAAAAGCTTTAACCGTCATCTGACGAACTGATTGTCTGTGATTATTAAGTACGTCATTATGAATCGAATTAAGCTCATTAAATGTTTTTTCACAATACTTTTGACAAAAGAAATAAGTTCGAAATTTTTCAATGGAGTTCATTGCGTCTTTGAAGGAAGTTGGAGTAACTTCATCATCGCTTAAATTAACACCAGACAATTTGTTTTCTTTTAATTCATCAATTGCAGTGGCGAATCTAGGATTCGGGTCTGGAAGGGGGGGGGGGATGAGATCATAAAAATTTTGTATCGTAGTGACGAATGCCAAACCTCATGGCTTATATAAACCAAAACACTTTAACTTTACAGGCTTTCCTCTCCTGACAATAAGAGTAATAAAGAACACTACAATACTTTCGATAATTTAATAAAAAAAAACAATGAAATAACTGGTCAAAAAATGTTTTCGACCGCGCCACCGCTGCAAGTGCAAGTGAAATGACTAGAAAAGTAGGAAAATTTTCGATCCTTTCAAGTCAAAAAGCAATGTTGTCACGATTTTATTACTATTTTTTAAAATGAAAATTAACATCAAATACTTGTAGTGATTTGAAATTAAATCCAGAATTTTGGTTTAGCTCTAGGGGTGGGTGGGCTGCAGCCCGATAGCCCCTCCCCTGGATTCGCCACTGATCAATTGTGAATAATTTCGAACTCATGACACCTTTATCACAGTTTACATACTAGAAAGAAGGGCATTTTCACATTTTAGAACGGAAGAAAACGACATGTGACTGAAGCTTTGCGTCGTATAAATGAAGCTCTTTATCATTAAAATGAATACGGACTGTGATGGAACGACGTATAAACGAGAAACGTATAAACAGTGCTTTATTGTACATGCACACTTTCGGCTCATAGCGCATACATTACAATTTTTTACTCAACAATTTAAACAGACTTACTTTTACTGAGATCGCAGCTATTTGATTTCGCTGCTAATCAAAGCAACCGCATTGTTCATTAAGGAATTTTACCGGCAAACGTGACCTACAAAGCGCAACAAACATCCAATTAATTATCGGAGGGCAAAGACATAATTTTGCTATATCAACAGGTAGAATCACAGTGCTATGCGCCTCTACTCTGCATGAGAATCACCAATGTAAAAAAAAACCCTTAAATTTTAGATCGTTTTAAGTGAAAAATAAAATAAAAATACAATAAAATAAATAAATAAAGTAATAATTCAGGGAGATGATGGTTGAACTGATATGATTCAGCCTGTACGTTGAGGAGAAACACCTAACAGTGGAAGGGCCGAATTTACACATTTCTACGCCCTAAGCCGAAGCATATTCTGCGCTCCCGATAAAAAAAGTTAATAAATAATCTTCAATTTAATATACATGTGGGATTCCGTTCAATTAAACAAAATGCCCACGGAAGGGTTACCTTTAAGGGGTAAGTAGATCGGATTTATGTCTAGGAGGTTTAAGGGTTTTCAACACATTAAATTTTAAACAAAATATTACATAAAATAAACGAGAAGACCTCAAGTTAAATACAAAAACATTTATTAAAGTACTATAGGAAGAATTTACAGGGAGGAAAAGATATGTACAAGGAAAGTTAACAGGAGATTTAACAATTTACATGAACTCATGGTTATTGCTAATTGAGCTAAATTAATGTGGGATAGAGGTTACTGGTTAAGATAATTATGGTATTAGAGATTTAGAGAGCCATAAAGAAAGTTAGACGAGACATAGTTACCACATGACGATCGGGCGGCTTAACTGCGCCAAGACTGATCTGATTTACATTGTTGGACAGAGGGAATGAGAGAGATATGAGATTGTCGGCTACCTGCGGTGCGCTGCTCTGCTCTGAGCGTGCAAGCTAGTTTTGTCGGGGAAAAAGGACGCGCTGCTCGTGACGTGTCCTGAGCAGATCTCTAGCTCCATCTATCGCCAAAAAAATCATTAATCTAGCTCTTACAACGTAATTTGCGCAGTGATTAAATCATTCTTTACGGGTAATATTTTACATACATTAGTTTATTTCTTGAAACATATAAGCACTTAATGCAATCTTTATAATCTTTGAATCATATTACATTTTTTATTCAAAGTTACACTTGCTTATGAAATAGCTTAATATCAACACCTATTGTTTAGCAACGGATTTGGAAACCCTCCGCGGTTTTGCGCATGCGCCGGGGGGAGTTATTTTCATCAAAATAGGGGGAAAGTGTAGAATGGAAGGGTGATATTTACATTTTACTGAGCGTGATCTAACAAAGAACTCCGAAAATGCACTCATATGACTCATTGCCTGACATCCCTTTCCGGTGTAAAATCGTCCAAAAGTGGTAATCTCAGAATCCGTTGCTGAACACTACAAAAATAGTTCATCAAATTTCTTGAAAATCGTCTGAAATACCTACTAGGACTTCTTTGTTCCCGCTTTTGTCCGTGAATAGGCTTGAAAGGTCATTGAAGTGGGCAGATCTTATTAAATCTTTTTCAATGCAAAGAAGTACAAGGGCAAAAGACGGTAAGGACCACAGACTGTAAATTTAAAAAACATCATTTTATACGGCCTTTTTAATACTGAAAAATCTGTAATTATTTGGTTGCTATTTCTTATGTATATGCACCCCTGGCGGCTGCGCCCTAGGCCATGGCCTAAGTTGGCCCTATGGGAACTCTGGCCCTGGATATCATACTCCGGACGCAATTTACCCTGATTACGATTGGGGAGGGGGATCTTATCATGTCCCGGGCACCACTGACCCTAGCTACGCCACTGTCTGGTCTTCGACTAATTCAGTTCTGAGATCCGAATATATGCCAGAGTTCCTGTTATTCCAAGGAGAGTTCGTTATAATTCTTAATAGTAGGGTAGACCGAGGCTAGTTGGCTATAGGGACGTGCTGGTCCAGTTCGCGATATTTTCAAAACTTTCCTGTATTTAACGCTATCATTCTAGACAAGAGTGTATAGTCCCGTCTTCCTTCTTCCACATCAGCGTCGTTGAAGAAGCGACGTTCATTGAAGAACCAGCTAGAATTTTCTAATTTTTACTAAGCTGTGTAAATTTCCTCACTTATAATCACTTTTTTTTTCCTTTGCTTATAAATTACAATTTCCATTTTTACAAATACGTAATATTTAGAAAGATAATCCTTCATCGTTACTTTAGGGCTTGTTTGTTTATCGAAATGCTTTCAGAATAAATCCCTACACTCATGAGAAACAAAAATGGCGATATGGGGCTCAATTTAGTCAGACTCAATTTAGTTGGCCCATTTTTTCACATGGGGGCACGTTAGCCGGCGGGCCAACATGCCCAGTGGCGCAATTTCAGAATGTGCGTTATAGAAATATCTGAATATGTGGAATGGCATTGCAGCAAATTTATTATGCAAGATACTTATGAAAAACCATGAAGACTCAATTTTGATTATAATTACACAATACTATCTGACGATGACCATAAAATCTGTATCTCAGTTTCTATTGAGTAGAAATGCACCAAATTTGTACATAATACGCATAATGTGGATAATAACACAACTAGTTACTTAAATTAATAAAATATAATAATATAGAAGAATGCTTAGTGATAACCGCTTTATAATAGTAGTGGGTCAACTTACCCCGCAGTCGGGGCAGATAAGCCCAAGCGACTTGGTGTCAGTTTGAGGTTTTAAATTAATAATGATAGTTAATATATTTAAATTTTACTATGGCGATTTCTTTCTGAAGGTACACTAATAGTGTCAAATTTTTTTTTAAATTAAAAATTTTGAATTTCCTTTCCTTAAAAATTCTTAGAAGAAAAAAACTAGCCAACTAACCCCGGTCTACCCTACTGTTTTGAATAACTTGAGTTTTCTTCTAGTTCAGAGGTTCCCAACCTGTGGTATGCGAAGGACTTAGTTGGGGGTACGCGAACTGAAAGACGTTAATGGCAGACATAAGAAAACATAAGGGATTAAAAATATTACAGAATTTGTTTCCCCAAGTTCGTGTAAAAAGTAAAAGTGAAAGTTGGGCAAGTCCTAAACCTACCCTCAAAATGAGAAAAGAAAGAAAGCAGAAGGAAAAGTAAATTTTAGCTATCTTTAGAAGTTAATGCGAAATTATTACAATACAGTAAAAGCTTAACTAACCGGCATGCTCTGGAAACGCCGATTTCCGGATACCTGAAAAGTCCGGATAGTTGAGTGTGACGAGAAAAATGGGAGGGGAAGGTAGATTGTGGCCCTTTTTTTAACGATTCTGTCTCGTTACCCTTTTTTTTGTTGTTGTCGATTTCGTTTTTAGGTCTGGTTTTTCGGCGAAAGGTGAGGACCATTTTTTTTTCGCCTTTGCTTTTCAGGCAGGGCGCCCCCTCCCATCAGGCAAAACTGTGTATATCACTGTACTGTATACTGCTTTTTTCCCCTTCTATGCCCCTCTGTGCGAAGCGGACGTTGCATTCCAGAAATAAATTGTCCACGTGAATGGAACGGCGCAGGCTCACGCGTGCTAAATTTTAGCGCGGATGTAAACTTTTTAGCTCATTTTAAATTTTTAACTCATTTTCTAATTATTCCGGTTAGTTGAGCTTTCCGGATACTTGAATGCCGGATAATCGAGAATTTATTGTACTGATTTCGTATGTTTTGACACTGAACTAATACTATTACAAAAAATAGAATAAAATGTAAAATCAAAAATAAGTCCTGCAAATGTTATAAATTCCAGTCTTTTGACTCTTAAGCTTACTTAGGCCCTTAACATTATTGATAAAAACTTCTTTGTATAGATGGATAGTTGGAGGGGGTATATGACAGTAGGGGGGACGCGAAAATAAAAAAAACTAATCATTTGTTAAGCTAGTGAAAAAAGTGTGGGATCCCTTGTTCTAGTTGGTCGGAGCAGCAGGTCTCCAGCCTGGGATTCCATACATTAGGATGGATCTGAGGATTTGCTTGAAAATAAGCAGTTTGTTAGATAGTGAAAAGAAGACTAGAGATGTTGTTATTAAAACAAAATCAAGACAACTAAAACTGATATCTTAATATCTTGTCTGTGGTGAAAATACCTTTCTTTAGAGAACAAACTCTATTAAAAAATATTGCTGGCACTCAATATAGTGAGCATTCTTTTATCAAACTCGTAGATTATTTGAAATGAGCATTCATTTCATTGTGGGAGTGTTGGGTGAAGATGAAATTCACTCAATGTAGCAAACAGGGTTGTTGTTTCTTCTATTATTATTATTACTGCAGTGCTGAAGGACTTTTGTAACCGAAAATTATCCACTAAAGAGACCACAAGGTGATGCAAGAATCAGCTAGTAGGCCGTTTTATATTAGATTTAATCACTTGCATCTGATGACCTTCCACTGACACACTGATTTAGATTTTGCTCATGCAAATTAGACTTAGATTTCTGTTTCAATTTCTGTTTTCATAACGTGCATTGTTGAGTATTAGGACATGTGCTTAGCATTGTTTTGCATGATGTTTATAAGCTAGAAATTATCTGTAATTTCGAGGAAATGCTATTCAACATGCATGAAACAAAAATCGCTCAAAATGCTCTACAGGGCAAATCATTAGACCTAGAGCTACCAAATTTGGCACATAGTTACTTTTTATGTAGTAAGTACTCAATAAGAAAGAGTTGTTCAAAATTTTAATTATATTTTTAAATAATTAAAAATTAATCGAAATTTAAAAGTTTTCCCTCAATAACTTCAGAGCATGTTATTGCACAAAAACCATTTTCACTCCCATTTAAAATTCAAAAGATATTTTTCAGTTATACCAATTCTTCCCCCCATAATTTTAATAAACTTTTCAAAATTGGTTTTAAGCACACTTTTGTAATCTTCCTTTATTTTTTGTCCTTTCTTTATAAAACCATGTGCCACAAAATAGTAAAATTGAGAATAATCGATATGAATATTTCAATAACTCTGGTGCAACTAAGCAAAAATAAACATTTGGTTTTCAGTTTATTATTAACATATAGGGGTCTATTCTGGTACCCCCGGTTGGGTTCCGCATGTTAACAACGGAACCCAACCCAACCGGGGGTACCAGAATAGACCCCATAGCCTTAGCATATTTCATAACACTGGGCGCTTTTTTTTAACATGATAATGCTTTTAGGCTGGCGTTCTTTCTGTAAATTTCATGCTGTAAAAAACTGTTATGCATAGAATGCAACGATTGATGCAATCGAGTCGAAGAAAGACGAGACAGACTAGTCAAGCCTAAAATATTATTATGATACAATGTTTTGGATTAGAGGTTCGAATTTCGGCCTAATGCCACCAAAGGTTTATGGTCTTTCCAGAGATTCACAAATGTTGTGTTAAGAACACATTTTTAACCCTTTGTGGCTCAGTGTTCCCATTGCATGGAACACCCGACAATCTAAGTTTAAAATTTTCTTAAAAACCCTTTCTATTCTGAAACCTCAAAAATTGCAGGAAAAGGTAGGAAATCGTCCTCTTTTCGGAATATAGATAGCAGCACAATAAAATATCACTTTCTTTATAGGATTAATTATATATTTAAAATGCCTCACTATCTTAACTCGGAGATGAGAATTTTTTGAGTTCTTGACAACTACAATTATAGCAAATTCACTTGACTATTTTCCTCCGATATTCTTGAAGTATTAATATAAGATTTTGTGTAAAATTCAACATTATTTTTTAAACGTATCAAGAGGGCTCTCCCTGGAGGGGTCCTCATATGAGGGTGGTGTCCCCAAAGAGGGACGACGCACCCTCCCCCTTGCAGAAGGAGGCAAGTTTTTTTTTTTCGGAAATTCTTTGTCTAGACAATAAACTAAACCCATTCATGATGTGTTTTTCATTGTATTTCAAAAATCTTAATACCTTGCACTGGAAAGGCTTAAAGAACTATTTCAGACCCACATGAGTGCGACTTTTTTGTACAATTGTCTTGTATTCTCGACTTTTGAATTAAAGAGTTGCGGTATTTGGGTTTTTTGACAAAGGCTGTTATCCCCTAATTCCAAGTTACACACAGTATAGTTTGTTCCAAAAAGACGATTCCATAATAATGATTAGATCATTCCAAAAAGAACTGCAGAAGAAATCCGAATTTTAAGGTCTTGGACAGCGGAAAAAAAAAACAAGTAGAGCAACAAAGGTATTGAGCCAAAAGGATGTGGCTAAAAAATATCAAAGTACTTGAGGACTTAAATGAAGATGATCAGATGTTTCTTGTTGGTAAAGGCACGAGACAGAAGGATATCATAAGTAATGTCTGGTTCGACGATGTTCAATTTGTTCCAGAGAATAACTCTGAAAGATTTATATTTTTTGCACTTCAGTAGGATGCGAGAAATACCATTGATTTCATTACAGACTATGCACAAAGGATCGGGATGAAGGTTGAATCTGTGAAGGACACCTGGGGTTATGATGGTTTTGCTAATTATGCCTGCAATTAGTTTTCAGTCCATTTAGAGAAAGTTAAAATGTTCGGAATGTTTCCAATCAATGCTTGGTATTTACTTTTAAGGTAGTTTTCATACGTTATTTGGAGTTCTCGACTTTCTTGTACGATTCCACAATAAAGGGTGTTTTGCGTGAAAATTTCGTACTGCAGTGAATAGAATCGATTACACACTTGGGCCTCTTCCCATTGGCCGACTGGGTCCAAAATTTGACACAATTGCGCAATTTTGATATCAAGACCATATACCAGACTTCGTTCACACTAGAACTCCAACTACCTAAATTAAAAGGGGATCAGATGTATCTGAACGATTGGATAAAACTCGGCAATTAAGTAAAAAATTCGTTAGACTTACAAAAACTTAATTTTAAATTCATGACATTAAGCTTAAAAACATATGTAACCAACTGGAAACTGCACACACTGCAAGATTTATATAAAAGAAAATCACAAATTAAATTATGTACAAAGATTCATTACATACACACGTATATAATTATCAATGAAATATTAAGAGGCTCACCACTTGCGACTAAAAAAAGCCACCTTCGGTTGAGAAAGGATGAATCCCAAAATCGATTAATATAACTGAAGATTCAAATAATTTTGCTTTGGATAACTAGAGTTCTACTGTATCTAACTTGTTGCATTTTAGAGTTATGTTCACATACCCTCTAACAGACAGACAGACAATCCATTGGTGGATTTGGCCCAAAATTTAATACACAAGCTCATTCCACTTTTGAGTTATTCTGTTCATATGCATGGGGACAGACTTGTCAATATATATAAAAAATGCTAAGGTACATGGCGCAGAAAAGAGGTTCATTTCTCTTTTGCCAATGCCAACGATCAGTTTATTTACAAAATTAAACTAGTAGCCTCTTCCATGTCAGGCATAACTTCATAGGCACAGCCTACTACTGTATTTCTTCCCATGTAAAACAACTTTTTTTTCAGAAAAACTTGAATTTAAGATGTAGAGTTCACAATATTCTTACAATATAATGAAATTTTAGATGAAAAAAAATCATTTAGAAATGAAACAGATGGGCTCAGGCAAGCCAGAGAACGTTCAGATCGTCAAAATAGTTTAAATCAGCGAAGGGAAAATCATGTTAATACATAAATCGAGGTGAATATGGAACTTACTATTGTGAATATTGTATTCTTTTCCGTTACATGCATACACCACTTGCAGCCTATTTTTTTTGCGTTGGGGAATTTTCTTGGTGCGCTGAATTGCCAGCTTGGTTAAATTTCTTTCTTGGCAGTAGTTGACTGGTGCTGTATTTTTGGCGAGCTGAAGCATCAGGTGCGAGAATAGGCCAATTTGGACCAAAATGTGTGGTGCTTACAACAGAAAGCAGATGCTCTGCGTGGGTTCGGCTAGTTTCTTATAAAATTTATCAGAAATCTACAATTTTTCAAATTTCAACTTTCTCCAAATCTACAAATTTCATCTTTCCAACTCTTTGGGTTTTTGAGTTATCACATTCACAAACCAACATAATTTCAAAAGTGGTTTTGTCAGACATGGAGATTTCTCAAAATTTTGAGGTGGAATTTTTGGCAATTGCAACACTTTCTACACTTTGTAAATAAGAAAGCAAAAGTGAGCAAAAGCAAACAATAGCCTTTTTCTGTTATGATATTTGTAAATGTATCAATTAAATTATTGGAGTAAAATTTAAAAATTGCACAGAAGAGCACTGAATAAAATGAGGAAAAGAAAACAACATCAAACAGTAGAATAAAATTTTAATCACATCTCATACAATTTGCTCTCCAGTGGATAAACACTAAAATATAAAGATTAAAAACTATGCTGTCATTTGAAACAAGCAAATAAAGGAAAAAAATCACTGAATCAAATTGCAACAGTCCTAGAAGGAATAAATTCACGACACTTCATGAAACTGGCTAGTCATTGAATATTGCACACTAGATTTAAACAAGTGTTGCTTTGATCATTGAGTTAGCAAAATACTGGATCGAATATCACCCTCCAAACAAATGAAGCAAATATACAGTGGAATCTCAACTATACAGCAGAGTTAAATGAAAATAATTCTCCATAGCAAAAAAGAGGAATAATTTTTGAAAGACTTAAGCCTATTGTTTTACATAAACTATTTGTTTATTTAAAAGTGTGTATACTCATACTGTACAGTATGCACGATTCCATGTTTTCTGCAATTAAGTTAGATGCTCCAGCATAAGATGTATACAATATTTTTATTCTTTAACTTTTTTTCTGTAATATTTTTTTTAATGTACAGCATAAAACATGACAAACATTTACAAAGTACTGGACTATACTAAGATGTCAGAAAATATGAATAGGAAAGAGTTTTGGCATAAAAAAAGAGTGTTTTTAATGGAATGAATGGGACAGGAAGAAAGCATTTGTAGAATTCCAGACTATCTAGCTTTTGTTGTTGTTGTTAGGTCTGCCATTCCACCACATCAGACCAGATAGTTAGGGCTGTACAGAAGGGCTTAGGATATGTACAGAAGGGTTTTTGCTTCCAAATCTCTTCTATTGTGAGAATAAACTACTACCTGTGACCTCTGAAAATTATTTTCATTTAAATAAAACAAAGGACTCATTAAAAGTCATATGCACCATGTTGTAATTTGGATTTCTACTTCAGGTTAACAAGATCGTAAATACATAAAAAAATTTTATTTTAAGTCATGATTCTCTTCCACTATATCAAATAATTAGATAAAACTCATGACACAGTTAAAATCTGACATAATCGATCTTTAAACACAATCACTTTTCCATGATATCCCAACAAAGTATCCTGGATGTGCTCAACAGTGGGTTGCTTGTTTGTTTTTAGGAATTCTCACTTCAGTATTTTGCTATCTCAATTTCAACACACACATTTCCACTATTTGCTCAGAAGCACAAATAATTGTAATTTTTTTATAAACATTTTGTAAATAAATATTCACAGAAATTGTACTTCAATTAAGACAGTTTTTTCGACAACACTTAAAATACGCAACATATGGACAATTTCACAGCATGGAATGTACAGAAAAAAAGTAATACTCAGTTCAAAATTGGCAATGAAATTATTTGAAAAGATATAGAAACATTTTAAGTAAATCTCATAATTAAAACACTGATTTGATGCACTGGCCCCAGAAACTTAGATTCGCTCCACATTGAGCTTTTTGTACGAAAGCAGAAAAAGAACCTGTAGAAAATAAAAAAAAGAAAGTCAGTTGATAAATCAAAACAAAAAATAAGCAAATTAAAAAAGTTTTTAAAAAACACACTTTTATTAGTGGAACAAAAAAGTAGAATTTTTTTTTAATTTTAATTTTTTTCTAATTTTAGTCTTTAATTTATAATTCATAATTATTATGGATTCATGAAATAATTTTTTTCTCACATTCACGATAAGGTGGTGCCATACGTTTAAAGTAAAAGTGAAATAAATGAGTTGATTAATTGACAAATTCTGAAAACATTAAAATAGTACATTGCCATTAAGAATACACAAATGTACAAATTTTGAAAACTCTGGCACATCAGGGAATGAAAAACAATTACAAAACTCCATCTTTATAAACATGAACCAAGTCTAATTAAATAAAAGTGTATAATAAAAACAACTTATCAATTACTGCTTTGCGAACAATTAGCCATCGGAAATAATTTGCCTAATATTGTCAACAAGGAAAGATAAAGATTTTTTTTTTAATTATTTTCAATATTGCATCAAAATACATATTGAACGGGGGCCGGGAAAGGCATTTATTTTTTAAGAGGTTAACATGCATATGCATATTGGATGAGAACCATGTCAATTATAATTTTTTGAAATTTGAGTAATATCATTTATACTATGCTTAGAGTAGAATCATTTTAAAATCATAAGAATAAGTCAAGTTCTATTCAACAATAAAGAAAAAATGAACCAGTTTTCCTAAAAATTGTATCTGTACCAAACAAATGAAAGTGGTACTAATCTAAGTTCAAAAAATTAATTTAAATAACCTCTTTTAAAAAATTCAGATATATCATAAAAAAAGTAGGGCAGCAAAAATACAGGGTGCCCAAAAAGTGTCTTTACACTTTAAAAGATATACAAAAAATAAGATACACACTGTCAGTTCTGTGAATTCAATAATGAAAAAAAAGACGGTTTTTTCTTCAAAAAAATGCTTATAACAATAAATTCACACAGAATTAGTAAACCTTTAGCAATGTATCAAGTCTGTAGGTCTCCAACCAGGTTCCATGAAGCATAGAAGAATCAAACAGTCTTGGTGGCTGCTGTGATTGAACCTATTTAAGTGTCGTTCTTGAAAGTGGATTTCGATTGCATACAGCCCAAAAATTACACCGTTACTTGCATTACAGATTTAAATTTGATAAACAACCAACAACTTGCACCATTTCCAGCATTTAAGCCATATTGAAACAAAAATGATGATTCAATGACTTGATGCCATACAGAGATCACTTCATTAAAAAAAAATTAACTTTGATATTTTATTTAAGAAAATGGAAAAAATGTGTATCTCTGTTAGTTTTCTTTTTTTAAATGATTTTTCAAAAGAGTAAAGAAACTTTTTGGACACCCTGTATATAAATAAAATGCTTAAAATCTCAATATATATATATGCAGTCAAGTCACAATATTATGACTACCACGCAGGTTGACGTAAAGACAGTTGTGGTCAATCACAGGTAAGACTGAGAAATCTGTTTGTTGTAAGGCATACAAAGATGGTTTCAGAGTATGTGTTCACTTATCAATAATTGCCATAATGGGCAAGTCACGCGATTTAAAGGACATTGAAAAAGGGTATGATCATCGAGTACAGAGCACGCGGCGGCAGCATTTCTGAAACCTCAGCTTTCGTGAAGTGTGCACGTAGTGCCGTAATGAATGTGTACAATAACTGGAAGAATCAAGAAGGTGTGATGTCCAGGCGTGTAAACTGTGGGGCACCACGGGCCATTAATGACAAGAGTGAGTGTCGCTTGTGACACCTAGTTAAGTGTGATCGACGCGCTACAGTCGATACATTGACAGCCCAAATTAATCAGCAATGCACCAAAAGCTATCCAGGACAATTGTGCAACACACTCTATTGCGTATTGGCCTTCGCGGCAGACGTCTGATTTCAGCACCCATTTTGACAAGCGTGCATCACAAGAAACGTCGTGCATTTGCATTACAGCACAAACATTGGACCCTAGAACAAAGGAAAAAGGTTGCTTTTTCAGATGAGTCTCGTTTTCTACTGTATTGGATCGATGGACGCTGTCGTATTTACTGTGAGACATCAGGAAACAAACTTCCAGAAACCATTGTTGGGTGCCAACAAGGTGGAGGAGGCAGTGTGATGGTCTGGGTCATGTTTCCTTGGCATGCTTTAGGTCCATTAATTCCTGTGGAAGGTACCCTCAATAGCTGTGCGTACTTATCCATCGTTGCCGATCAAGTACATCCTTACATGGCAACTGTGTATCCTGCGAATGATGGCGTGTTTCGACAGGATAATGCCACATGCCATGTGTCTAAAATTGTCTGTGCATGGTTCGAGGAGCATAATGAAGAATTCCAGTTACTACCCTGGCCTCCAAATTTTCAGATCTCAAATCTGTGGGTACATCTCTATCGACAAATGCGACAGAAAGACCCTGCACCTCGGAATCTTCACGAGTTATGCGATTCTCTGCTGTTCTCATGGTCACAGCTGCCTCTCGCCACCTTCCAAGTACACATTGAGTCCGTGACCCGCTGCTTAACTGCTGTTTCCGTGGCAAGAGGAAGCTATTCCGGCTATTAGGTAGGTGGTCATAATAATGCGACTCGACTGTATATATATGAAACATCATTCTGAATAAGCAAATCATGGTCAATTTAACTTCTTTTGTTTCATAAAAGAGTAAAATGCAGGTTGATCTCCAGATAGAAAATAGAAGAATTTAAATATTTGACGGATAATTCATTTGATCAAAGCTGTGACCATTGTCAGAAAAGTGTGCTCGAAGGCAGCATGTCTTTCAAAGTGGTTTACATGGTTAACAAAAGATAAAGCTGATTGGTGTCAAGCCTTTTTATACTACAGAGAAACACGAGAATCCCTGAAAGTTTTAGAGCTGTTGAAACTGGATCTTGGCGAGTTACAGTCACCGTTATTCTTGTACCAAAACTTAAGTAGAAATAATTTTACAAAGTAAATTTTAAGAAGCATTTTTTAAATTGAAAATGTTATTACATATACAGTGGAGTCTCCCTATAACGAAATCGCTTGGTTCCTGTTCAAAAATTCGCTATAGAGAAAATTTCGTTATACGGAGATTAGAGATTTTTGCAGTTATTTAAGTAAATGTTACAAACCTTTTAGTATGTGCGATAAGTTCAAAAATATTTAATTATGACTTCCAATTAAAAATGAAGTAATATTTATTTAAATAATTAAATATAAATTTGTTAAAATTATACTAATTTTTATTATATAAATAAAATGCTCAAAAGTGAAGAGAATTCACCAATTACCCTTCACATAGCATTCTATTGTTATGTGTTATCGCTGGAATGAACAATGTGAGTGGTTTCAAAAACAGGCACATGTGAGCGATTTGTTTGCACAGAAATTAGCAACTTTCTTCAAAAATGTCAAAAATCGAAAAGATAAAGGTCTGAAAAAATCCGTTATAGGGAGACAACCACTTCGTTATATGGAGAATATTTTGAATGTTATTTAACATTCTGATTGAAAATTTCGTTATAGGGAGAAATTCGCTGTAGGGAGACTCTACTGTATATGTCAAAAACGGAGAGAAAATTAGAGTTCCATTCATCTGTCCAAAAATGTAGTTTGGGGACTCTGGTCCAAGGCAACAAATATGATTTAGGGCAGGGAGGCAGTAAAAGGCATATTTTGAAAATTATTGAAGACAAAACTTTACAATGCACTTTCCTCTGACTGATAAGCTGAGATGGGATCATAAACGAATGAATATGCAAATGACTGTGAAATAACTTTACAATAACAATTCCAGTTAGGAGGCTATGCAGAATTTGTCATGTTGCATCTAATTACTTTGTGTATGCAAAAGGTACAGTAACTTCAAGCAAACAGGTCATTTTGTGAGGAAAAGAATGGAAGCAAAAAATATGAATATATATATGAATAAATATACATTCCATTTCACTGAGTCAACTTATTTTTTTAAGTAATGTGTTAACGATCCAACAGCTGGATTACACAACATCTCTTGCTCCATAAAATTCCTCAAGTAGGATTTGTTTAGTTTTCATTTTGAAAATGAATGCTCAGGACTAGTCGTGGTGACAGGAATGGTTAAAATAACATCAAAGCACTTCAGGAAAGCTTGATGATAACAGTTTTTTTTATAATTCTACATCTGCAAGTTCCCTAAAACACAAAGATTTTTCTGCTTCATGCCTAAAAGCTGAATGAAAACTAAGAGTATTTTTGTAAATGAGACAGCTATTAACATTTTAAAAAATCTAAAAATACTGCACCCTTTCCCAAAAGTTTTGCACTGATTTTATTAATATGCTTACTTAGTTTCAGTCTGTGTCACAGCTCCAAAGTCTGTGCACCCCTGGCATTTAACCAGTCCTGCCACCGACAGTTAGTGTTGTGGCATTTTTGCACACCTATTTTCCAGACACTCGTCAGAAATTGAACACATTTGCAGTTTCATTTTGCATCTGCTTCAAAATGGCATGGATGAGTTTTTCTAGTAGGATTTTTAAGTTTGCCTATTTCACTGCTCTACCCTGTGCAAGTAACTTTTTTAAAAAAAAAGGAAAGGACTTTCCTGAATAAGACTTACTGTTATGAGCACTATGACAATCAAAGGTATACTAAAAAGAAAATAAATATTGAAGAGAAAGGCACCGCCCCACAAAGGGCCCATTATGCAGCCAAGACTGACCATGCTCCTGCGAAAGCCCTGAAACAATGCTGCAAGAAAAGTTTTAATTAATATAGAGACATAAATCTCACTTTACCGAAAGAGCAATATTCACATCTTCTTAGCCACTTAACAGTTTCTTTTTTCTGTCATATTGTGTCCAAAAATAAGCACATTTTTTATAAACAATTTTGTATTCAAACTGATTTTATAAATTCAATCCAGCAGTCAAAACAGTTACAAGTATTGGTTTTATTAATTTTTTGATAATTTTTAATTGGAGGGGGAAGGGACCTAAAATCTGGTTTACCTAACTTAAGCCGATCTAAAAACTGGTTTACACTTGTTTTGCTCTCCAACATTAATTAGACTGCTTGAGCCATTTACTAGAAACATTGCAAAGTGAAGAAGTTGAAAAATGAATGGATTGGCTAAGAAAAATTACCTGCCTGAGTGGCAATCAGGCAAGTTCCTTTTTTGCAGTGCCTGAACGGTGTTCGGGCAAAACTATTAAGTGGTTAAAATAGTTATTATACAGTCATTTTGTCAACATTATATCAAAATGTCATGCATCAAATTTGTCAAAATATTTTATTGAAGTAAAATATTTGTATTGTAATACTTGTACTACATCTGCTCTCAAATTGTTATATGTTATATTTCATTACATCCAAATTTCATATCTTTTTGCTGTGTTTGGTTTTGACATGTGATATTTTGATACAACAGTGATAGCATGTTAATGAGGCATATTCAAAACATTATATTGCATTTAAAACCAATACCTGAAGATATCTATCAATTAAAACTAAATAAAAACAGTTTATAAAAAGATGCTTTTATTCGTATACTAAAAAGTAAATTTTATTTATTGCCTACTTTTTCAGTCTTTAATTTATAATTCAATATTACAGCATGGAATCTTGAAATTAATTTTTCTGAAATTCACTATTAAATGACACCCTCATATGGAATCAAATTTTAGTTAAATGACTCGATTAATTGGTAATTAAGTTCTGAAAATATTAAAATAGTATACTGTCATCGAGAATACACATGTACACAAACTTTCCAAAGTTTAGTACATCAAAATGTGAATGACACATCAATTACAGTCGAGTTATATTAACATTCCATTTCGAAGCAACATAAAGGCTATTTTGGGATGGACATCTTAATTTGAACCACGGTCAGATGACGAGGACGACACCTGAGCTGGCAGCCCACCCTCCAAACTTCCACACCACACCAAAGAGAGGACGTATGGCACCCTACATATGATTTAACGTGCAACAGGCTCACATACATGACGGATATTCATTGGAATCAGATTTCAAACCTGGAACCCTCCGGCCTCGAAGCCAAGACCTCAGCACTATGCCACCGCTCGAGGAATGGAACAAGTTAGAGAGACGAAATTTGGTGCGAGGCCTATACACTAAAGTTTCAGATTTCCGTCTAATTCTGGTCGATATCTGTCAGGGCAAAGTCTGCCTGTCAAAAATCAATTACAAATTCCATCTTTACAAACATGAAACAAGTCAAGTTAAATAAATGTGTCTCATTAAAACAATAATGCCAGTTCAAATGTCACAGCTCTTGTATCTCCGAGGGTGCAGATGAACAATTCTCTAGCATGTTCTACGGTATATATTCTTTGAAGAAAAATAATTTTTATTTAAGAGGCAATATTTTTCAGCAAATAAAAAAAATGGTTCTTTGGATTAACACTGATTTTTATTCTTTGCTTTAAAGAGTTTTAGGGAAAATTTAATTTTTCAAAGATATAGAGAGATAGTTAATATCAATGACCTGAAAGTATTTCCAAGTGGCTCAGACATTAAATTTACTAGCAAGGATCAGAAAATTAATTTTTAATTGATAAAAATATGAACATTAAAAATTCTAAAATAGAGGCACTGCATCATATATGCGTGCTGATGATTCAAAATTAGTTGGAGATGGAAAAATCCCTTTACAGTTATAAATTAATGGGAACAAATAAAAGATATACATTTTATGATTCCCTTGTATAAGAAATTTTTTTTAAAAATCAATTATGAATATAATCTCAACAAATCTTAGATCACAGGTGTCTAACAAGTTCCACAAAAAAACTCATGACCTCATTAAAAGTTTTGCAACTAATTTTTCAGTTAGTTTTCAAACTGAAAGTAGGTAATTAGTTTCATGTGAGTAATTTTCAAATTTTATTTAATCAATTAAAAACAGGATTAAATTCTTTAATTACAGACTTCCATTACTTAAAAATTTATAACACAAGTACACAAAAATGAAATTAATGTATAATAACTCATAGGCCCATAAATGAAGAACCAATAACCAATTTTTCATTCATTGCATTTCTTTGGTGTGACTGTTCAATAATGTGCAACAATACAACAAACTAAAAAAATTGTTCATAATGATATATGTAAAAGTATGAAGTACAAGTTATTATTAAATGGAAACAAATTTTTAAAACTGCATTAAAAATTAAATATAAGAATTTTTATTTGAAATGCAAAAACTGCACAATGATTACAGGATCAAATTTAAAAAATAAAAACACTTTCATGCAGTAAGATGAAATAGGATTTAATTTTAAAATATTCACACAAACTAAATTCATAACTAACAAACTAAATCCAATTTCTAAAAACATTTACACAAACTTATTTATTCAACTAAATCATATTGTTAAAAAGAGAAGAAAAAAAAAAGAATTTGAAAGGCTTAGTTTATTTTAATTCATTAAATTCTGCATTGTTAAAAGTTGATTAAAATTTCAGTTAATTAAAAACTAAGCAAGATTTTGGAGTTTTTCCAAAATATCTTCTAACACAATTATTTCACAAAAATGACTTTTATACCATTTTAAAATTCAAAAGGCTACTATTTTAAAGATACCAATTGAATTTTAGAACAATTTTCCCCCTAATTTTAACAATTTTTTTTTAAATGATTTATCCACAGTTTTATAATTGGTTGCATAAATTCAAACCAGTTTCATTGAACCTTTCAGCATATTTTTGCCACTGTTAAAGTTATGATTTAAAAAAAAAATCTTTGGATATTAACTCCAAATCAAAATTTAAACTTTCATTTTTATTTTGTAGTACATGTGCCTTTTAATATGCACATGCTTTTAAGCATTGCTCCTTTTGTCTTTGCATTTTGTGAATCTGCTTGCGGCCACATGTTCTGAATTTCTATTTAATATTTATAAATTGATGTTCCTTTTTTTACACAAATCAAGAGTTTCTGTTTGATCTTCATGAAATTTGGCACACAAATTTTAAAAATTATGGAAAATTATATATTCAACTGAATAATAGAGTTAAAAAGAATCGGAAATCCTTAGTATATTTTGACAAGATAAAGACTGGGCAATGTCAAGAGCATTTACCAGTTTAATACATTTACTTTCATCAAATAATTTGCTTGTAAGACAAAAGAAAAATTATCGAAAATAAACTAAAAGGTGCCAATATAATCAGACGTGATTGTGTATCCATTACAAAAATCCTAAAAACTAATGAGGTGTAAAAATCCAACAATTTCGAATAATTCAGACTGTTAATATAATACACATGCAAACACATTTAAACAAAACAACTGGATTTTCACTAATTCACTCGGACAAGAAGTTTAACACTCCATTAACTGATATAATCTAAGACCTATAAATTTTTGCAATATCTTAATGATATATTTGTCCTACAAGAAAATATGAAATAGATAGTGAATCTCTGGGGAAAAATCAGAAATTCTAGTTTTGAGAAAGTAAAAAATACAGAATTACTAATATAATAGGCCAGATCCTCCGGTAACGCTCTGACGTCACCAACAATAAAACTCGTGCCATAGCACTGCGAGACGTTATACAGCATTATTTCATTGTTAAAGAACCTAAATTCCAGTAATTTTAAATTTAAAAGAATAATTGTTGTTCTAATTTCAAATTTAATAGCTCTAAAATAGTGACATAAAATTTTCTACCGATTGATATAAAATTTATCTCGCTATGATCAATAGTTCCCGAGAAATTTTAAATTATATTATTCCTATATTTCAAATTAATTTCCGTTTTTTAATAGAAAGTAGTAAATTACGTCAGTGGTATATCATGTGGTTTAGACGCCAAATTGTATCTGAATGCAATCATGGCGATGTTGTTTTCTTGCCAAGAATTAAAATTAGCCACCAGTGACATGAATCTATCATTCGGTCACAACTGCCACCAGTTCCCGTTAATTCCAGCTTACACGATGACTATCAACAAATCACAGGGGCAAACTTTCGATCATCGGTCTCTACCTCGCCGATGAGCCTGTCTTTTCACATGGACAGCTCTATGTTGCACTTTCAAGGTCTAGGATCCCAATCATGTTAAAATTTACACAAAGACATCTGAAGTACAAGGAAAATTATTCAACAGCACAAAGTACTTCACCTGAATGTTGTTTACCAAGAGTGTTTTTTGAATAAAGAAATATTTAAATAATATGTAAAATAAAAAAAATTCTGCTCATAAAATATATGTTTATTTTATTTGTTTTCAATCAATGTAAACATTTCTCTCGCATATATATCTATTTAAACACGCAAATTTGAGGGAAAATCTTAATGAAGAAGAATTTGCACCCTGGCCAAACCACGACGAGCATTTTTTTCTAGTTCAGGAAAATTTGGAACACATTGTATAACATGTCTGTACCAGCATAGTTATTCTCTCTAAAGCAGGCCTACTGAAAATATGGGTTGGGATCCCTGGGGTCCAAATGACTGATTCCCTCCACAGCAAGATTTGATCTGGCTAGCTTAGGTTCATTTCTTAACCCTTTAACTATGGTATTTATATATGTGGTTTATAAACCATACACGGCAGTTAAAGGGTTAAAAGATTACTGTGTGCTCGAATCTGCATGCGCAACTGTATTTAACAAAAAGACTTTATAACAATTTTTATAGCATATTTATATGAAAGAATGAGGGGATACCTCAATCAAGTTTTCATTCTCAAATTCTCTCAAAAGTACCACTCATTTAATTTAAATCTATTACAAATGGTTTAAAAAATTAAAATAAGGATTCAACAATTTCATTCAACTTTAGAAATGTAATTAATCTTGCATGTAATCATAAACGACATGAGTGCTTAATCGAATGAAGGCTGCGAACATAACAATGGCTCTGGAACTGTGTCTCTACGTCTTTTATTTTATCTTCATTATGAATTCTCTCACAAACGTCCACATAACCACAAGACAATACAATCACATTAAAAAGAACTGATGGTCTACATACTCAAATAAGAATGGCAAAAAAATATTTTTGCTATTCTTCGTAGACTTGAATTATTGAATGATAATTCAAGTGTGCAAATAATTCTCAAAAAGTATAGTTGCATAAAAGTAATAAGTATAAACATTTTTTAATTCATATACCGATCTGGAGACACTAATGAAAAGGATAGTGAATGATTGTGCCAGTTTTTCGATGCATCGGAAGAACATCGATGTTACGCAATCATGCCGTTCCGATGTCACTATATTGTCAGTTTTCAGGCAATCGGAATCCGTTACCCGCGATGTGTACGATGTTTCCCGATGTTCGTGCAGACATTGATGTCCACACGCGCCGCGAAGAGCAATTGTTCCGATCGCGCACGATGACCGCAAGCGCGCGGCATTTCCCCGATCATCGTGTTGATTACCGTTGCGTATCTTTCCCATGTTCTTCCATCGTGACTCATCAAGCGAGAGACATATGTTGCGAAGTGCGGATCGCTGTGCTGGCCACGATGACTCCTGATGTGACATGCAGATGAAAATAACTATCTCGAGAATTGTAGGGAAGCGAAGTGTGTTTTTGTTGTGTGTAGAATCTCTCAGTCAGTCAGAAATGTGCATTACTTCGATGTGGTCCTCGTGCTTTCTTCTAACTCGTGTAATCTCTGATGTTGTTTTAGTCCAAGGGTATTAATTATCAATCTTGCCGTTCATCGTTTTGTTTGGTTGAAGAGAAGATTGTCATTAATTGATACTTAATATACGATTTGATTGTTGATAACTCCGACAAATTTATAGTATTTTTTTGACATTTTATTTGTTGTTAGGTAACTAAGGATTGAATGTTTTTAAGCTATCAAATGCCTTAATCATCCACCTCAAAAGTGTCAAGAATGCAAATTAGCCAATAGTAAGTGCAGAAACTTGATGTATCGAAACATCCGATGTATCGAAATATCGCGATGTTAAGAGTAGCATACATCCGCGATGCTAAAACTTTAACATCGCCCAGTCCTAATAGGCAACAACATTTAACAAAAAATTCAATATTAATTTCAAAAAGATTTCATTAAATTCCTCTAAACTCAATTTCATTAAACAGATAAAATAAATCTAATTATTTTAAAATATACATATATATAAAAGTTCAACATTACCTTGGCTATCTTCAGCAGTAAGTTTTGATATTAAAGAAGATGAACACACAGTAATAACGGCTATCCCAACGAGGTCAACAATTATAGTGACAATGAAATAAGCCAAAGTTTTAACGTCCCCTGAAAGAAAACAATTCATGATTTTTTCTGAACTATTAAGTTGTATAACAGCAAGAAAGTGGATGTTTATTCTAAGATAACTAATTTTTATATGCTACACGACACTTGTACAAAATTTTCAACCTGCACTAAGCATATGCATTAGAATATATGTATATTAAGAATATGGATTTTAACATATATATATTAAGCACATGGATTTTAACATTTTGCACTTAAACCCTAATATTAAGGCTATATGTCCAAGATAGGACAAACTAATAAAACATAGTGCTTGGCAATATTTTAATCATTAATACATATATTTAAGTGAATATTTGAAGCTTTCACATATTTTTCTAGTATGATTTATCAGTATGTTAATCTAAATAGTACAAAAAAAGAGAAATGAATTAAAATAATATAATCAGATATTATAGAGAAATAACATCACAAAGAAAATAAAAAAACATCAAAAGTATTTATATTTAATAAAATTTACTGTCAGTAACTGTACTGTCAAAAATTATTTCAGTTTAATTTGGTCTGGATTTCAGACAAAAAATTTTTATACATTAAACATCATTATTTCTTCTATGACCATCTATTGTAGAAGTTTTGATGAATTTTTGAAAAGTAATATCTCTAGAAGTTAATTCGAGTTTTCTTCAAGGTTCTTTTGTTCCCCAGGTGAAAAATTCCAACTTACAGAAACATAAATAAATCGTTAGTAATACCAATTTCATCATCTATAAATGAAAAAGCTATAAATACTAAATATTTTGCATTTAAAATTTCTATAACAGTATTTGTTAATTAAATTTTTAAAAATAAGTGCTGTTCTTAAAGAATCAAACTGAATTTATTATTAAAACTTTCTGAAATCATAAAAAGTATGACAGGATACCTGGTACAGCTGAAGGAATATAAAGCATTGGCAGAATCATGGAAACACTTAAGGTGATCAATCCAAAAATTATGATTGATCTGTCTGATGCTGTTCTGCTTACATATTTGATAGCAGTATAAACTATTATAATCTGAAAATAAAAATATAGCTTATTTGATGAAATATATTAATTCAATTATATGTAAAATGAAACCATGTAGATTAAAAGTAAACTGACTATTTATACAATAGTTTGAAATGCATGATCAATAATTAGAAAAATAACTTTGAAAACAAATTTTGGAATTTTTCCTCTTTTTATGAATTATAAGCTAAGGTAGATTTATAAGTTAATGGGGGGGGGGGGGGGAGTTTTGAAAGCTTTGTCAAGATTAAGAAATTTTTCCATTTTGCAAAAATATAAATGAGAAACAACAAAGTTTTTTTCTGTGAGAGGCCTGGCTTTTGCTCAAAAATTGGCCCCTCACTTCTCAAAAAATCCCAAGTAGTTGTATTTTCCACTTTACAAACATATTTATATACTATAGAGCATTACAGATTCAATTCAACTACAAAAAAAAAAAAAAATTAAGCTTTCAAGAATATACAAAGTGCCTCATAAATATATGATCTGGAAATTCATCCACATTTCAAGGTGGAATTTTTTGATGATTGCAATACTTTGTATAAGGGAATACTTTATATAAAATGGGAAGGAGGTTAAAATTTTCAAGAACATATATGATACACTGTTATTAAATATGAAGTGTAGAACATCTGAGTCAAGGAAAAGACTTTAGTTGATTCCACCTTCTTTTATTCAATCATTGAAGATAGGTTACCTTTTCATAGTTAAAGGGATCATTTTATGTGTAGCTCCATGACTAGTATTAAAGAGGTTACGCCTGAGTGGTGTGCTGTTGTTGTCAGCTTACATGCTTGAATCAAAAAGGGCAGCTAGGAATGCGCAGAAAGTTTAAGTACCCAGAGAAGGGAATTTCCCCAGAAAGACTCATGACTCAAAACGAAAGTCGTAATATGCTTATCACAATGGAAATAAAAGTAAATAAAAATGAGGTGTCGTTAAAAATGATTTAAGAAAGTTTAAAAATTAAAATATCACATATATATCCCTTTTCATGATATACAAATTTTATTTATTATATGAATCACCTTTTTTTGTTTTTATTTTAAAGTAAATGCACACATAAAGTTTTATTTTGAATTACTAATATGAAACTTCTTGATATCTGAAAACAAATATCAGTAGCATATATGCACATCTACTCTTGTATCAAACTACATTTATGGAAAAATTTTCAAAAATTCACTGTCTATTTATGTTTCACATTATCATAATCATATCATGGCTTCTTAATTCAATGTAAAAGCATGAAATAAAGACATAACAAGCATCTAAATAAATGTCAAAATTAATTTCAATAAATTTCAGTTTAACAGAATCAGTTATCCTTCACTTAAATCATTAACAGAACTAGACATTTTTATTTCATAACTTTTGCTTAAATTCAGTAAAACAAATTTGGATATATCAGAAGCATCAGAGCACTTACTTCAATTCCAGCAAATAAGTAGATATAACTGTTATCCATTTCATCAAAACTGTAATATTTTTGAGCAACAGGAGTAACAATAGTCTAAATATAAAGACAAATGAAGTTGCATAAATATACATATTTTGCATTTTCAAAGAAATGATAACAACCAGCTTCACTTTTATACATCTGACACTATAAATACAAATCTTATTAAAACTAAAAGGAAATCCCTTCAAAAATACATCTGTAAGACGATGTATGAACCAGACCAACACGACCCAAAAATGATTATTTTCGGGATATTACAGTTTTGCATGTAGAATCTGATTTTGTACCAAATCTGTTCAAAATCCTCATTTCATAATTCACTAGTGTTATACGAGCGCAAGTCCTAACAGACAATGAGATCCTTCTTTTCAGTTTTTATGCTATCCAGGTAACTGGTTCTGAGGTACAGAATTGACCAACATACTGTCCTACCGCCAGGAGAAAAACCCCAAACAGGGTTGCCTCAAATAGACGAGTTGAAGAACAAAGGGATACGGATATAAAATCAACCGCAACATTTGGCAAAATAAGCGCACTTCCGTTAGGCAAGGAATTTGTTTTCGAATGAAGTACAAAGAGAAATGAGACTTCCGCCGGTTCTATCTACGCCAAATGAAATAAAGCCCTTTCCTTCAGCACCAGCATGTCTGGTGTCTAGGTTTTTTCTTGTGGTGGTAGGACAGTATTTTCCACGTACACATAATAAATACCAATATTTTTAAAACTAAAAAGAAATCCCACATCAGATACACCTGATTTCCCACATGCACATACTCAATAAAACCATATAGCATATAACAGCCAAGCATTCCTCAATATACAAACCACACCTGATAATATAAAAGTGGAAAATATTACATAAATTAGAGATTTTTTTTAATATTTCTATAACAGAGCAATTATATGTTGAGAATATATTTCGATATTTCTCTCGTATGAGTTTTCTGTTCAACAACTTCAAATAAAAATTATATACAAGAAACATACACAGGCTATTGAATTGAATAAATAGTCGCAAAACAGATGTTAAAAATCAAATATATTTTTCAAAATTCTCTTTACTGTGATTCAAATTCATTTCAAGAAATGTAATTAATTGTAATTACCTCTAAAACAGTCTGAGCAAAACATGATATGAAAGCTAATCCTAGTAAGACGATTATTTCATCACGGAAATAATCTGCAAAGAATATCAAAATTAACAGCAGGCATAGCAGTTTTTCTTACTTCATTATAATAATAAATTTAATAAAAACAATAATTAAAAACATGCTTTCAGTAGTGCACTATTTTTTTTATTTTAATAATTTTCTACATTTTAGATTTTAGATCTTATTTTTATCATGCATTATTATAAATATTATGGTATCATGAAATCAATTTTTCTCAAATTCACTACCAGGTGGCAGTACACAAATGGAATCAAAATTTAATTAAATTAATGGACTGACAGATAATTAAGTTCTGAAAATATTAAAATAATGAACTCTAATCGACAATGCACAAGTATGAAAAATTTCAAAAATCGAGCACATCAGGAAATGAGCGAAAAATCAGTTAAAAAATTCTATCTACAAACAAATGAGTCAAGTTTTAAAAAAAAGTATGCAAAAAATATTTTGATAAATACCATAAAGACAAATAGAGTTTAATGATTTAAGCACACAATGTTAAAAGTAAAATATCTTAAACCTTTCCAGCCTGCAGATGCCACTGGCATCACCTGAGTATCTGCTTTTTTATTCATTTATGCTTTTAATTTGGGTTCCAGAGGGTTAACTCGTCATCTTTTATTTGCTCTAAAAAACTTTATATTTTTTTGAATTGGAAGTATACAAACAGAAAGTATTGTAATCATCAAAAAATTCAACTTCAAAGTGATGAATCTGTTTTAGACCTCCCAAGAATAATAATAAACATTTTTTGGAATTACGTTTGTCTGTGAACACAATTACTTAAAAATCAGGGATGAGATTGGCAAAAAAGCAAAAAGACTGAAATCATACGCGAGCAAAAAATTTGTACCATTATTCATACACAAAGGATGTTTTAAGAAGTAAAACATCAGAACATGCAACATGATGAAAATATTGCACTATAATAATTAATAACTTAATTATTTAGAATTAAGTACGTGTAAGAAAAAGAATATTTAACTATTATTAACTATTACCAGAATTTTCTTTCAAAAATGGAAGATAGAAAGGTTTCTATTCTTTGTGCAAAAGTGGAATTTTCGGGAGAAAAAGCAAATTTGTGCGGCGGAGGGGGGGGGGGGAAAAAAAAAAAAAAAACGGAATTTTTTTTTTAAAAAAAGCTAAATTTCTCCAAAATGACAAAAAAGCGGAAATCCACCAAAAAGCGGAAGAATCTCATCCCTGAAAAATACAAAGAGCTAAACAGATGGAATTTGATATGTGGTCTTTCTACCAAAATTATAGATTTCTATTAAATTTTGAACAAAATGTTCCAAAAGGCTGTCAGTCTGTGTGCATTTATGGACGATAACTCAAAAATGCAAAGAGCTTAGATAGATGAAATTTAGCAAATTGCTTTATCATAAAAATATTGCATATCTGTAATAAATTTTAGACCAAATCCATCAACTGGCTGAACTTTTGTCAATCTGTATATTTGTGTGTATGTGAATGCAATAACTCAAAAACGTAACAACTTATATCAATGAAATTTGGTATGTGGTCCTTTGACTAAATGCATAGATGTGTATCAAATTTTGGAGTTGGAAAAAAGGAAGACGTCCGAAATGCATTTTCTTCATTATACTATGAAGCACAATATGTGGCATATTATTTCGTGACACGCTAAGAGAATGTTGCATAAGCCCAGCATGTGACTCATTTGCTCTCTGATTCATTGCAGGGATACATATTCTTATAAGGAGAAATGAACAAAATGTGCCAGATTGTGCTAATATATGAGAAAGTTGAGGGAAGTTAGTGAGTGAGAAAGTCAACAAAGTAAAATTACTTAACTCACCTTCTCTTATATGTCCTAAAAGACTAGATTTTTCATCTGCAGTAAATGGGTCTGAATATGGTGTGCTCGGGTTTGTGCTTGAAATTCTAGAATTGGTGTTATCCTGCTTCTCTTGGCTGCTGTTTTCTTCCAAGTACTTTTCGTATGATCCTGAAGTGCTCTGAATTAATCTCTCGGCAGACTCGATCATTCTGTCAGAAACACTACCAGTTCGAGTTTCGACATTCCGAACTCTTTTGAGAGGTGATTTATCATGTTGGACAAACTTATTTAAGTCAACAGGTATCGCTTGGCAGTTGATCGTCTCGATTTCTTCTTTTTTCAAAGAATTTAAATTATCATTGCTGTCCTCGAGCCATTCAACTTGCAAGTTAGGCTGGGAGGCACTGTAAATGAGAGCTCCAGGTGATAAAGAATCCATGGTAGATGGATTTCCTCCAGAATATGGTGGATATGAATTTGTGAATGCAACTTCCAAAGTCGATAAATTATCAAGGTCACTGTATGGGATGCTGCCAGTGATAATGGAATTGTAATTTTGGAACAACTTCTCCACATCTTCATCATCTTTCAAAGAAGTAAGATTGTAATAAGCAAAAAGGACCATAATTTCAAGCAGGAACCACAGCATGGCCATCAAAAGCTGAAAACAATGAACCAAACAAGATATCAAAGGAAGTTTTGAACATATTGCTCTCATTTAAAAAAACGACTGCCACATTATAAAAAATCAGAATTGTGCAGAAGAAGCATTTGAAGTTTGCATATTTAGGCCTATTTCCCATAAGATAACAGGGTGTTGGCTGCACTGCAAAACTACCCTGACTGCTCTCTCCAGCAGTGAATACTGAAATTGTAATACTATGTTTCTAAGAAATATATGCAACTTGAAGTGTTACAAGCAAAAAAAAAGCTGAAAATTTTGTATTCTGGCACTCTTTTCTTCCAAGAGAATAATATACTTTTAGAATGTTCTAAAAATCATCCGTATTCCGATATTCTTATTGATTAAAACTAATGTTAAGTAAACTCAGACAATTAATTACAAATTGCACCAACAATTAGTTGGGTTGAAATACAGCAAGTAGAACTCTAAAATACCTTAGAAACAAACAAAGGTTACAGATTCAAATCTTATCAATTTCGCACTCTCAGCATTATTTAGGATATTATAAGGCTGAATACATACTTTAGCACAATTCTTACACAGCAGTCAATCTAATTGTGCAGAGGTTTTTTAATAGTTTCTCTAACAAAAAAAAATAATGACACTAATATCTGTAATGAAAAAAAACTAAGCCTCCATAACCTCTTCCCTTTTTGAAAATTCCTCACGTGTCTAGATTTTGTTATTCACTATGTTCAATTTTTGGAATCAAGCTGAAAAGTCAAAAAAAAATCATCAACAGTTTCAGACACTTGCTGCTACATTATTCACAATAAGAGATATTTCACTTTACCTCTTTCTATAATAAAGATATCTGTATAAATACATTTGCACATCTTATTACAGTTTTAAAACCAAATAATATTGTTTCCTTCAAGTAACACTACATAATAAAAACATTACAAACTTCATATCAGCAAGGGAATTTTACATACTTTATAAAAATGCTTTAGCTTAGGAATTTAGATTTTAAAAAAGAAAAAAAAATGATTTAGCATGAAATAAATATTGTTAATTTGATTTTAGAATGGAAAATCTTATTTGGAGGATTTAGGACATTTAGGAATGATACAGGAAAGGAAAGAAGCTTAATGACTATGCTTCAAATAATTTAATAGAAGATTAAATTATAATTGACAGAAAAAGAGAAAATATATGTTTTTATAAGTACAATTTTCAGCCAATTCAAGAACTGTGGTTTTCATATCAACAAGATTTTTTTTTCTTTTTAATCCACATAGGAAACCAAAATAAGCAAACAGAAATAAAACTTTGGTCTGTAATGGATTTTTTTTTTTTTTGAAAAAGACCAACAAAAGTTGATAGATAATGCACACTTACAATAATAAATTTAAAAAATCATAGAAGACAATGTTCCCATTAAATAATAAAAAAATGAGTTTGCATTAAAAGATAAAACTATACACACTATCTGGTAATATTAGAAAATACTTCTTTGCAACGAGTTCCTAAAAAGCCTTGTCATATGCTGGATTTTCAGAACTTGTTTCCTAAGGCAAAACAGGGGGAAAACTTGTAGTTATATGAATTAAAAACCACCAGCTTCCACTGAACAAATTTGTATCAAACATGCCCAATTATAAACTCCTTTATTCTTAAAATGCAAATGTTACTTCCATAATACTCCTCCCCCCCACTTTCCAAAAAAAAAAGTACATTAATTTGAGTATTTTGTCTGTTACAAAGCAAGATACTTACCCCAGGAGATGTGTATTTATCTACTGGCAGCGAAAATATGTGAAAATCAATCTCGGAAAGGAAAATGTTGAATGCAGGACCAATAATGAGGCCCAACTGACGAGATGCTATGACAACGGAAAGAACAGGAGTTCGATCCTCTTCCGATGTTGTTCTGGTGATGTCAGCTAATACAGCAGCACCTCCTCCAGCACCTACACCTGTGAAATAATGAATCACTTGATATTAATACTATCATTTTATATGAATATCACACAAATATAGCCTCCTTTTTTAATACTAATATTTTTAATTTTACCTTATGAACCTCACTAAAAATTCATTAACAACAATTTTTAATAAATGCCTCATTTGTGTTACAGTCCAAAGGCAGTTATCAAATCAGTTAATTTTTACTAATAGCAAAACATAAAAATCATTACGTTTTCCACATTTGTTGCAGTACATATTGCAGTAGAGTAAAGTAGGAGGAAATGGATGTGAGGAATAAATGTTTTTTATTTTTTAAAGAAATTGTTTCCATTTGCTGCATATCAACTTTAGGGCAATAACAAGTGCATAAATGTATGTATTTGATTTTTAACCTTTATAAAAATACATTGACTGTGTTTTTATTTTTTTAATCCTATATATATATATATATCATGAGCGAGCTTCCCTTCCTGACGAGCAGCTCGCTATTATATTTTTCATTTTTTTGATTTTTTCTGGTTTTTGTCTATTTAGCCATTTTGTCCTTTTTTACTGTTTTTGAGTTTTTATCTTGTGTTTATATGTTGGTTTTGATATATATATATAAATATATATATATATATTGTCACCATACCTTTTTTAAAAATTTTTAAACATCTTTTTCACCTTGTCTGGCTTTACAATAAAATTCCACAGAAAAAAAATTGGTTTGTTTTTTTCTAAATTGATTATTTTCGAAATTCACAATTTTATTATAGTTCATAATTGTATGAGTTTATGTTAATACCCTAACTTTTTTAAGAAATACCAAGGATAGGGTATTGTGAGGCAAAAAATTTTGTTTTGAAATTGCTGATTTTTATGAAGTTTTGAAGATTTGTAAAAAAATAGGTTTAAAATAAAGTTAAAAATCCAAGTTAAGTTGTTTTTTGCACCAATATTTAGTTATAAATTAGTGCAGAAAGCTATTTGATTTGTTAAATTACTTGAATTCCTAACAGCTTTTCTTCAAAGAGGGAGCTGGTTTCTAGAAATTAACTTTGCATGTAGATTTTTTATATAAAAAAATAATTTTGCTCATATTAAAACCAATGTAAAGATATATTTTAAAGGTTCATTTTTAATACCCATTCTCTGCACTATTTTTGACATTTGTCCTTTGCAGATTACAGAGGCACCAAGCAATTACAGCTGTGAGAATTGGGTAGTAAAATGTTTTTATTTATTTACAGGGTTCATACACATTTCCTTAAAAGAAAATCAAGGACTATCAAGGACTTTTAAGGACTAAAAAAAACAAAAAAATAAGGACCTCTAAATTGAATAAACTCGACGAATTGTCGCACGCATTTTTAAATAAAATGTCTCATTTTTGCAAATTCAACCTATTAGATGATAAATTATAATATAAAACATAGAAGATACATTACAAATTTAACACAACAAAACTCCTAAAAATATGAGTTAATAAATTGATGGATATCTTTTAATTCCAAACCTTTTTCATTCAATTTTACATCCAAGGTATTTATTTTAATTTCTTTTTCAGAAATTGTTTTTCTTAGTTCATGCGATTGAATAAATAAATTTATGTCCTTTGACTTTTCAGCCTCATTAGCTAAATCATTTGCTTTCTCATTTGTTTGCTGCATGTCCGTTTGGAGGAACATTTTCTTTTGTTTTAAAAAATCTATTTCCTCCTCTAGAGCTTTTCGTTTCAGTTGTTTTGTTTCAGTCTTTTCTTTGGATCTTTCATCTTCTAAATACTGCATGTATTTTGCTCTAGCTGAGGTGGCAGCTGTCCTCATTTCTTTAGTAATTTTTAAGTCATAAATAGCCTCAGACAGCTTAATAAATTCACGATTTACACGCTGGAAATTATATGAAGCATCTTTTAAATTTTTTATTTCCAGGGCCTTGTTCACCGAAAAACCTCATTGTCCATGTGACAGTATTAATACCATTTTGATAATCTTCCAAGCTTTTTCATAATGATTATTGCTAAAATAAGTTTGTAAAAAATTATCAAAGGATTGAACTCTTTGGATTAAAAGAAGTTAATTCAAATGAATTTGGCTTTACAATATTTAACAGAAAATCTGCCTACAGTAACAAAATTTCGTCGCAATCTTTTCCCAAAATACGTTTATTTTGCGACAATACAATAAATACTTTTTTCATTTTTTCCTGTGCTTTTTCGGGATTTCCAGCCAATACTCGTAGGATCAATGCAAATCGCAGGTCTTACTAGTGCGCAATTCACAGGACATTTCTGCATGAAATGTTTTATCATTGTTATGATGTTTTTCCGACTATCCTGTCTGAGTGTGAAAACATCCTTGTCTGCTAGTTCCTTATTTTTTATCTTTTCTTTTATTAGTTGCTCTGCAGCAAATCCTAAATACACTTAACTTTTATCATTATACAAGTTTGGGTCACTGAAGTTGAATTTGCATAAAGTCTCAGATTTCTCAATTCTTTCATTCTCTGGTTTCAAAATTTTGAAATGTTGAATGCAATCATTAACAAGTTTTAAAAACATCACTGGCAAAAAATGGAAGTAAAGGTATCACTTTGATACTGTTCTAAAAATGGTAACAGCAATTTTGACAATCATTCCTATGGAACCATGGACCAATAAAGGCCATCTATAACTCCTCCCTTATTTCCCAAAGTGTATGCGATGGATATGGATTCGTAGAACGCAAG
>BGPR01009773.1:0-29234 GCA_013235015.1 Araneus ventricosus
TGGATAAAAGTTGTTTAGAAATGTAGTTGGTGATTAAAGTGCAGCGAGGTGTGTGGGCACATGGATTACATCTGCATTACTTTTCCAAAAATCTTCCTTCAGGTGGAAGCTCTTAAGATAAAAATTTTACTGTTTTGGATTATTTCGCATCAAACTCGCAAAATTTCAGATGCCAAGTTTCAATGAAATAAACATAGGATATAAAGGGATCTGTAGAAATCAGTCTAAATTTCCTATTACTATTTAAGATCTGAATAAATTAAAATTATAAAAGAAACTTCGGAACTAAAGCGATGATATTCCCTTTTCATGCTTTTAAATTTTTCAATCCACTTTTTGAACAAAGAACTTAGCTTATCAATGAATCTCCTAACTTTCAGAGCGTGTGCAAATTCTTTTTTCATGTATATATTTTATTTACATATCCAAAAAATTATTTTTCTAGCGTAGTGTGATGACCCTTCTTCGTTTTTTAACCGTTGACACATGTCGAATTCATGATTTATTCTTTTTTTTATTTCATGCCTTAAGCAATATAAATCATATTCATTCTTATTTTCCATTCTTGCTTCTCCTATTAACCGATTACCTCCTTTAATACATATTTGCAACAATTTAATGAATTATGTATAAGAATTGTGCTTGAGATCAGAAATTATTTTTTGAAAATATATTTTTTCCTGTATAATTATATTTTTAAATTAAAAGGTACTTAAAAAGTTATGGATGCAAAGCAAAAAAATAATTTTCAAGGTAAGAACTTTACGAGACATATGTTCATACAGCTATAGTAGATATTTATTCATAAAAATGTATACAAAAATTTGAAATTTAACACCACTGTCAAAAACGATATGGCAGCAAGAATCTGGCATTTTTTCTTAACTTTCAACAATAATTTTGACTTGATTATTATAAAAATATATTTAGACACTAAACTTCTTTCAGAAGTATGATTTAAATTTTTGATTGATTTAATATAAAATTTTAGAAATTCGTTAAAATAATTACAAATTAGAAGTTTTATATGAATGTTAACCCGGAATAAAATCGTAGCATTTAATTATAACGAAAAACCACATTTTATGAAGATTTAAACTGTAATCAGTTGTTGCAATAAAACTTATCGATATCTTTTTTTAAGATATTAAAAGGCTTGAGAGCCTAAACACAAGCTTTCCACTCAGTCGTATAAGCAGAATGAATGTCGCTCTAGCATACAATGAAAAATTCATACATAGATTTAAAGTTGGACATTCACGAGTGTTCCCCTCCATGAAAATTCGGTCGCTCCTCGCTAAACCCATTTGTCAATGCGAAACTCCTATGAAAATTGGCGTGGTATGGTCGAAAGTTTGGATTTTCAATCGCTCAAAAAAATCCAAGAGCATCATTTGGACGGCTAGGTCATAAATACTTAAACGTGACCGGTATATTTACGTGGGAGAGAGTCTCTCTCGCTTTAGAGGAAATCGGAGCAGACAGGGCTCGCGTTTTGAAAGAGGTGGAAGAAGTTCTTGCAGAATGGGATCGGAATGACCCGATGCAGACGGTTTTGTGGCTTGCGAGGTCAATGATCTAACTAAATGAATCGGCTGAAAAATGGAATGGTATGGAATTCCAATACGCCAATCGTATGGAGTGTCGCTATCGTCAATGATGGGATTAAAGTGGATTTCAGGAAGGGAGTATCTGAGCCCATTTGGAGAGCATGGAGCGGGTCATTTATGGAGACTCCATGCACTCGGCACAACCGGTTTTTCAATACCCTGGAGCTACTGTGCCTACCCCTCCTCCCGCTTTCAAAACGGGACCCCCTCCTGCTTTTCCGTGGGAGCTTTACTCCCCATTCCCCATAATATAGTTTTCTCTTTTGTGAGAGAGGCTCGCTCCCCCTCACTCACGATCGTATGGCACAACTAGCAGAATGGTAAGCGGTACCGGATGAAAATCCAAACATTTCGATAACACTGCGACAATTCCCATCCGATTTTCGGGTTGACGACGGATTTTGGAACGACACGCTGCAAATGGTGTGGAAGGGTCTGACCGTGAATCTCCAGCATAAGACGGGTTCATATTAAAAACCCAACTTTTGGATGAGAAGATCGCGAATTCGGGACTCAATTCCATGGAAAATCCCCGTGTAAGCTGGTCTCGAGCAAGTTTAACGTCATAGGTAAAACGCTCTCATGTTGAATGGATTTAAATTTTGGAAAGAGGAGTGCCAGCTAAGTTCTCGTCCTCGTGGTAAAAAAAAAAATTACCTACACTTTGAAATCACGTAGAAAGCCGTAATTTAATGTCAAAATGAGACAGCTATCTAAGAAATCAAATATCGTCGATCACTAAGAATTTGTTGAGAAATGTTACAAGATCTTTTACATAGTAATTGTTAAATATAGAGATATTTCTTAGTTTTTATGATAAAAATATTCATGGAAATACCGCGATGCACGTAAACCGAACATTAAGTATAAGCGCGGTACTCCTCCAATATCGTAAATTAAGAAATTATTTCCATCTTTCTTCAATTCACGTGATTCATTTCCCTTTCACATATATTGGAATTTTACTCTAACATTTTTACCATTTCATTTATAAAAAAAGCTTTTCTGTTTCAATGTATGGAATGAGAAACGTTTCATATGGGAGAAAAATTCACCTCTCTGTTTTACGGAAAGCTACCTTGTTATTTATTCCTCCGTTAAAAGAATGCACGATGATATCGAATGCTTCTCCAATAAAGAAGTCTATTTTAAAGTTGAAAAAAGTTTTTGAAATGCACATTTCATTTTTAAGCTCCAATGATTTTAGACCGGAGTTCAGTTTCTTGAAAATTTAAATGCAAGAATTTCTCTTCTGGTGAACAGATTTTTCTAAACAAGTACGTTAACCACACATGTCTTAAAATGCATTGCTGAGAATATTGTTACCTACATCAAGTAAGATTAACTAGGAAAGTACTTGGACAAATGAATACATTTTTATATTTATATTATTTATACAGCTTAGAATAAAGTTCTTAAAACCTTTTCTATCGTGCCGTGTTCTTAATTTTATTGCACTAGGAGCCCTTGACAATGAGCCGTTAAGTTTAAACGTCAGTTAATCTCCATTACTAATAATTAGTAAAAAAATTGCGATGGCTTAAAATATACCTGTTTATTTACTTATAAAATTCATCGAACTTTTTTCCTTTTTATTTGTGTTTATCCTGTGGTAAACAATAAGGACATGGTTCAGTATCAGAAATGGTTGTTGCTAAAAGGAAATCCTGTGGTAAACGAAAAGGAAATGGTCAGTATCAGAAATACTGATATGTATGTAACTTTAATTAATTAAGTGTTAATTTTTTTTCGATAGAATCAGTTTATAACGGAGAATAAAACAATCCTGTATCTGCAATTTAGATAAACTGTGGAAGATAGCATGCTTATTCATTCTATGTGGTCAAAGATTTATTTTTATGATAGAAACGGAATGTTAGACGCAATGTTATTTACAGATTGTCGAACTAAGCAAACTTTCCGAATATTAGCGGAAATTCTTGCTTAAAGTAAGTTAAATTGAGTTTCAAAAATCATGAATTCATTTGAGTTCTTGATGTAGTTACGACTTAATGAACGAAACTTATACAATCGATTCGAGTACGTTAATTTATTTTACTATATAATCTTTTTTCTAAAATTTCCATAAGGAAGAGAAAAATTACGTTTGTCAGTTCCTGCCAATGACCTTCTTGAAATTTAGGCGTCCCTCTTATCTTGATTTAATTACTCCTTAGTTTACATTAGACTTCTTAGTTTCATTTATTCACATTAACGTACCATTTTAAAGCTACACGAGACCTATTTAAAGACGGATTTCGGCAGTTTGAATGGTAGTCAGTCGTCGCATTAGCCGGCACTCTCCACACTTTGCGACCTCTCCAGCCAGTGGTGCTCTAATGAGTCATGTTATATACGCAGCTATTAGATAAAGCACAACGTTGTCCCTTGTTCTTCAAATTATTAAAATGAATCGCAGAATCTTATGAACAAATAGCAATCTTGGCTCTGCAGAGAACGTATAAAAAACACTATAAATAGATGACTGGTTTAAAGTTTCTGGATAATTAAATAATTATTAATATAACTATACTTAGTTTTTGTAATTAAATTTAATGGTTGTATTTAAATCTATATCACCTAAAGCATTGCTTGGTGTTTAATAGGAGCAAAGATATGTGCCGTAATTAAATTGTTTTATTTGTTTCTAATCCTCTTATTTTTATTTAATGCCTCTTATGCCAATGTTCATTATTCAGATAATTGGCCTTTCTTATGCAGATCTTCATAACAACTAGTAGGCAGATTTTGTTATAATCTCTCTTCAGAAGTAGATTACAGTAGGTGGTGTGGCTGGTTTGAATCTTATATAAATACATTTAAACAATGGATAGGAATTATAGATTCATCAGAGCATAAAATCGCTACTCAAAAAAGTTAAAATTTAGGTCATGAATCTGCTTTTAAAGTTGTTACTATGGTAATAGAGCTGAACATCTAAAAATGATTACAAGATGAAATTCAATGCATAAATTAAGCCTTTTTAATTATTTTTCGTTGGCATAGATTAATAAAGTTCTTAAGGAAGATGTATGTATTCTAGTCAAATCAATTTCAATTTAGTTGTATGCTCTAGCTTATGAAACGCAGTTGGATTAATTATATGTCGTCATAAATTATTTAATTGTTAATTGAAATGCAGGAAAAATTATGAAAAAATCTATTTCCTCTGTATGGTATTTCTCAAATATCGAATTTGGAAAGAAATTAATGATACCAATTATCAAACAAAGGAAAATTGTTAAAACGCTAGATAAACAATTTTATTCTAAATTACTAGAATGTCTTGCTACTGGTCTCCTTTCCATTACTTAATTCCTCTCTTGGATAGCGAAATATACAATATTTTCTATTATTTTTGGTTTCAATGATTATTTTTGTATTATAATTTATTACTTTTTTCATCGTTTACGTTCAGCTCTTTTCAGTCAAACTTTTGATATTTCACGCAGAAGGGTGCGCCCTACATGTAGATAATCCTTACTGAATGCAATAATCGCCGAAGAAAGGAATAAAATATAATTTTAAGACTTTCTTAATAAATTATTTTTATGCGAAGTTCGAGTTTTTGAATTCTCCTCTAAACCGACGAATAAAAATCCGAAATACTGAGACTCATAAAATTATTTTTTATAGGTTTTAAATTTCTGAAAGAATATTCATGTTGCAGGCATAGTTGATAAGACAACGTTTTCTAACTTTTAGAAATAAATTAACAAATTTTGAGCATTATCGGCTGTTTGCTTGGTTTATGAAGAAATCGGATATCTCTTCATAAAATTAAAAATATTTATAAAATTCCTTGTTTTGAATAATTTTCTTATTAGACTAATATTAATATTATCTCTCTAAAATTATTAATTAATTCAACATTTTCGGTTTCAAAAGACTTGAATGAGTAGCTAAATTATTATTAAACAATATTATTAAATAAATACAGTTTGATTGAGTCGGTAAAATAATTTTATAAAAATAACAACCAAAGTTCCTTTGCGTTCCTCGAGTTATAGAAAATGGTCTAATTCATGAAGAAATTAAGTATGAATCCAGTTTTGATCACTCATTATTGAAACTACACGTTTAATACTATTCTAATTTTAATGTATTTTTCATATTTACTAAAAATCTGAAACAAAGAAAACAGATATCAAGATCATCCAACATTTCTTGACAGTATGACAACGCTCAGCGTGATTTATTATTGCAAGAATTTTCAAGCAAAATGAAGGATTTGTTTACTGGTTCTAGTGATTCAAAATTTAAGGAACTTTTGTTCATTTCTATAAGCTGAGGATGTGTTAACATAGCGGGATAGTTTCGTTTTCATAATCTGACGATTTCAAATTCGACACCCAATTTCAGTGAACATCTGTGAAGAAAGAGAACCTTGAGAAATCAGTCTTTTTCCACATATTTGTGAGCAATTCACATATTTATGCGCTGCTGTAGCTCAGAGAGATGTGGCTCGACTTACACTCCTAGGTCCGTCCAAGAAATGGCATGCTAATCTCTACAGTGAACCAATCTTTTAATAAATTTTTAATGAAATAATTTAAGCGTAGAAGATGATACGAAAGGATTTTAACATGTTAAATGTGGTTTAAGCTGGCATGCTTTTTCTAAATTGCGCGATGTAAGAAATCGTTACATACAGAATGCAATGGCTGCTAATATCTAATGAGTTGAATTAGTGATACTAGGGAACGATATTTGGATGGCGACGCCTGATTTATTATTTTTATATTTATATTTTTTACATTATTATTTTTATAATTTATATTGTTTACATTATTATTTTTATATTTATATATTTTACATTATTATTTTTATAATTTATATTTTTTTACATTATTATTTTTATATTTATATTTTTTAAATTATTATTTTTATAATTTATATTTTTTACATTATTATTTTTATATTTATATTTTTTAGATTATTATTTTTATATTTATATTTTTTATATTATTATTTTAATAATTTATATTTTTTACATTATTATTTTTATGTTTATATTTTTTACATTATTATTTTTACATTTTATTAATTTTACTTTTATATCTGCTTTATTTTATTTATTTTCAGTGTTTGTTTATTTCGTGTTAAATTTTTTTGTTTATATTAACCAATGTTTCTAGAAAGTTTTATTTTTAGACCTAATTACTCATCTGGATATTACTCGGAAAATATTGATTTTTATTTAAACTGATTACGCGCCAGTGAAACTTACTTTCTAGTGTAAACTAGGGTTTCTCTATTTTCACATGATAATATTTTAACGCTGGCATTTTTATATAAATTAGTGGTGTTTCATATAAAATCAGTCCAAAACCACTATCATGCAATTATGTTTTTTACTAGAGGTTCGATTTTTTTTTAAAAATTTCTCGCATACGAAGCATAGAAGGAGACAGATTTCCACCTCCAGATTTTAATGAATATCCTGGTTTCAGACGCGCATGCATCCCCGAAAGCAATTTGGAATTATGTTTATTTGTTTTTCTAACTGTGAACACGATAACTCCAAAAACAGAACGAACTAGACAAATGAAATTTGGTGTGCCGTCTATACACCAAAGTGTAATCAACTGCCATAATACCAACATTACAAACAATATGAGTCAAAATTAATATTATTATTATTATTTACTTTCTTTCATTTTTCATTCAGCACAGTTTTTTTTCTGTTATTTGTGTATAATTGGGTATATTTTCCAAACTTTTTGTGTGTTTCCTGCATGTTTTATATTTAATCAAGTTCTGTTGTTTAACCCTCTCATACCGAGCGAGACGGTCCCGGGCGGCTTAAAAATTTCCTCTTAACTGCGACGAAGGCCAGTCTAAGGCGTTTGGCTTCTTTTGAGGGGAGGTGAGGTTCTCAGATCGCTTATTAGATAAGCGCAGTAGGGGGTCCAATTATCCTTGCTAACCACAGCCCATTTCCGTGCGCCTTAAGGGAAGCTCATAGCAGGGGTGGAGTGGTGGCGAAAATGAATTCCCAGATTGGGAGAGTCCAATTCATGTGGCTTCCTTCCAAAAAGTCCCGGTTTTAAAGGAGATAGAAGAAAAAAGTCTCATCGGGATTAAAGAGTTAAATATTTTTTATCATTTCTGTCTGTAAATGTGAAACTCTTTAAGAGTGTGCTGCCCAGACGAGGCGTATATTTGTTCTGATTCAGTAATTTCTCCAGTTTTAAGTTTGGGGTTTTTTCATAAGTTTAAACCATGGGGGAGGGAAGAATTTAAAGTTGTTCGGGGTATGGTATTTGAGTGGGTTCCCAGGGCCCTGTGGAGGAAATTGTTGTACTCATCCACCCTGCACCCACCCAACTGGTTAGATAACCATTGTGGTTATAGGCACCGGGCATGGCGTCATGTCATGTCTTTACACCGAAATAGTAGATTTGTTTCAAATTGCGTACGAAATCCACCAAACGTAAATGTGTCGCTGGGTACGTTTATCCGTGCGTATATGAACTTGATAATTCAAAAATGCAGAATTTTAGAATATTATCACGTATCTGAACGTACAAAATTTAGTATTTGGCAACATCCATTTAGAGGAATTATATCAAATTTTATATCCGGGTGAAGGGGAAAGCATCCAAAATGCATACTTGAGTCTCTTCATGATAGAACGAAACTGAACACAAAAAACGCAATATTGTGAAAGAACACGATGAAGTCGAGAGAGAACCTGCTGGTTAATTAGAATAAAAATTCCGTTTTCCTTCTATTCTAAAAATCCACCCATTTTATTTAATTGTTATTCATATACATATTTTTATCTTCATCGTTTATAATAAATGGAATAACATCTCGAAATGTAATTTATAATTCCAAAATTCAGGCAAGAAGCATAATCGTATTTATTAAATGGCAGTTTTAAGCAGAAGATTAACAGCCTTAATTTAATGCATGACCGAAAATCCCGGCATTTTTTTTAGTATCAAAGCATTTCATTTGTAAATTTTCTTAATGAATTAAGCTTTATATTTGAAGTAAATTAGTTTATTGCTGTTCGCATTCTGGAAAAATAACAGTGCTCAGATTGTAGAAGCTTATTCTTCCATGTAGCATATAACAATATTATCTTTCTGTTCCTCTAATTCACACTATTCGGTAAGAAATGTACTTCTTAAATTTTCAGTTGACTTATTAAATTAAATCCATTGAATTAACTTATTTAAACTATTAATTCTATTTTATATAAAAATTTGTATAGCATTTTTATCTGATTTGTCTAAGGCAGGGGTTCGCAACCTTTATTCCCTCGCGTACCAATTGATTCATCTTCATATTTTCGCGCACCCCTGACGGTTATATCCTGTCACTCCCTCCCACTAACCATCCCTCTATTCAAAGAAGTTTTTATCAATGTCAAGGACTTATGTTAGCTTAAGAGTCAAGTGACTCGAATTAATAACATTTGCTGGAATTATATTTTATTTTATATTTTGACGTGAAAACGTCTTTCCGCTCGTTACAGTGATAGTCGGTCGAACTTTCTTCTGTGACAAAATACCGTCAGACTTGAATCGCTAATAACTACGAGACTAATAATGCGAAAATAATTTTTGATCCCACAACGGATAGATCATATCTGAAAGAGTTTGTCGAACAGTATTCTTTTGCTTGTGACGTCATCGTACCAGTGTAGGCGCATGCGCGTGATTGTTATGAATTAGCTGTATGTAAGTTCATTAATAAGTGTAGAGTGGAAGTGCGTTTAGCTAGGAGTTTGATTCTGGTGTAATTTTAAAGAGCTAGAGGACTGAGAAAATAAAAATATTTATCAGAATATAAGTAAAAATCGGTAATAAAATGGAAAATTTCAAACTCCGCATGTTTTTTGATTATAACATGCAGAGTTTTATTCGAATTGTACGAAACTTACAGAATACTTGACAATATGTAAAAGAAACATTGTTTTTTTGTTTGTGAAATTTGAATTCAAAAATTCCAATATTACGGGAAATGTGAGCATTTGTAATAACTAATGCTTTACTGCGCATACGCGAAATGTAGTTCTATATACTGTCAACAGATACTCTAAATAAAACGAATCGTCACGGGCATCGTACCGAATTGCGCGAGCATGTAGTACCAGTGTAGGCGCATGCGTATGATTGTTATGAATTAGCTTTATGTAAGGTGTTCGTAGCGTTGAAACGCCTTTAGCTGGGAGGTTGATTTTGGTGTCATTTTAAAGAGCTTGAGGAGTATTATTAGCACCCAAAGTGAGACAATAAAAATCTTTATCAGAATATAAGTATAAACCGGTATGAAATTGAAAATTACACACTCGTAACAGATGTCTTATATGCCTCGTAAGTAATCTTGGAATTATAGAAAACGCAAGTCAGAGGGAAGCTCATATGAGAAAGATTCCAAGAAGCCTAAAGAAAGGCGCAGTTAAAATCTGGATAAAATCATAAAAAAAAGTATTTCGTATTAATATGTAATTGAATTATCAATCTCTTTAATACAATATTGACACAGAGTAGTAAAATGGTTACAGAATAGATAAATCACAAGCTACCACAGACCCTTGCTACATGCGATAAACTTGTGATTTATCTATTCCGTAACCATTACACCACTCTGTGTCAATATTGTATTAAAGAGATCGATAATTCAACTACATATTAATACGAAACGCTTGTTTTATAATTTTATCCAGACGTTTTCACGAAAAATCATCTGCGTGGACCCGAACTGCTCCTTTCTTATGTTTTTATTGCATTTTTACAATAGTATTATTTCAACGCCAATACAAATGAAATCATTACTGTTAGAATTTCGCATTAACGTATATGGATGGTTAAAAATTACACTCTATAATAATTCTACACTCTCTAATAATTTTACACTCTATACTAATTCTACTCTCTATAATAATTCTACTCTCTGTAATAGACGACTTTTAAAGTGGTTTAGTTATTAAGTAGCAAGTATTAACTCGGCGGAACAAAACTTTGCAACTTTTTTAATTCGTTATATTTTATTGTAAATTTCCCATACCCCAAACTAGTCCGTCGCATACCCTCAGGGTTAAAGTACCACAGGTTGGAAGCCTCTGTTCTGGTTTGTTAAATATTTCAAAGAGACCAAATTTTGCATTACTTTATAACATAAAAACAACATCCAGCTAATTTCAAAAATATCCTGCAACCTGAAGCTGCGACTGACCGATATAAGGATTGAGTTATTTCGCGCTTAAATTTCTAAACATACCGGACTGTAAGCTCTCGTTTTGTTCTTCTCATTGCTAAAATCTTAGCTTTACGTTTTTGGAAAAGAAACCTGTAACTGTTTTAAATTAAGAAGAAATATCCCCATAGAAGTTTTTATGGGGAACTAGTCCACATTTGTGCTAAACATCAACGAAGCAAATTCTTCCCGCCCTTTTTCCTAGCATATTTTTTTTAATTCTCATCTGAGAATTCAATACGCAATCTGATTCAAAACTATGACTCGCCGCTAAAATCCTATGTTTGCAAGTATACGTATTTCCAACATATGTACGTAACAACGTATTTATAATGTTTTAAGCTGTTGGACAGATTGGCCTTATTGCAGGCAGATAAATTACTGATATGAAATTAACTAGGCTTCTTAATGCAGTTACTGATGTAACTACCCTCTTAGTTAATTGCGTTGATGTTTAAAAGCTATTAAACAATGCATAGCAATAGAAAACATAGTAAATTTTTACACTATATTAAGTTAGGTATTTAAAGAGTGATATGATTACAATTTTATTTTTATTTGAAGGATTGATCACAAACACGCATTTTTTATAAAAAAATAAATATATTTTTTCATTTTCTTGTAGTCAGATGAGGTTCTCATATCTTTTAAAACACATTCAATCAGAACGTAATTTTTTATTGATTTTACAACCAACACTTTTTTTAGGAATGGACATAGAGAATAAGGTTTGCTAATACACAAAGAGAAAATGTAATTCTATAGAAAACTTTATAGCTTTAGAATAAATAAATTTATATCTTCTTTCTAGAAATTTGAGTAAAGTTAAAAAATTTTTAAAGCATCCTATTATGAGTTAAACTACTATTACTTTTAAATTTATATCAAAAATTTTGCGGAACTATAATGAAATACAATTTTATATGAATTATTGGAAAGGAAATAATTTCACAATATGATTTATATTTTAAGTTCTAGTTATACTTTATATTCAGTTACTTCAAGATAAAACTTTATTGCAAAGTAAATAATTCAAAAGATTTATAATAAAAATGCGATTAATTTGTTTATTATACCAGATAAAAATGTCATCGCTATTAAATTAGTGGGATAGTTGTTTATTTATTTTAAACTGCTGAAAAAAAAGAAAGAAATTAAAAAAGATAGTTTCAAAATTATAAATATTCCTCAGCAATACATCACGAATCATTTTACGGCAAAGTTTCTGCAGATACTCTGTTTTAATTCTTGCTTATTGGTAATTACCTAAGCAACTTTATTTACTAACTGTTAGAGCATATAAAAATCAGAGGAACTCCAAAAATTTCTATTAATACTGCTTGAATCTCCAAAATAAAATCAGCACATTTCTAAGTACGAGAGACAGCAAATCATCATTAAAAGAAGAAAGTTTTTCATATATTTGCTGCAAGTGTAACGGTTAATTATATGATTAATTCTGATAGTCAGCCTTTAATGAGAATCTGATGATTATATTAATTATGAGTATAATTTCGTTTGGATGTTAAGTCGACAAAATTAATTTCGCTAATTTGAGAATTGCAAAAGGAAACTAATTTTAGCAATATCCATTAGAAAATCCTTTTTTCCTTTCTTAATCCTTTATATGACTAAGCAACTTTCACAAATTATGTTTTTCCTTAATTTAATAATTAAATACCTACTTAAAGAAAGAGAAACTGAATCATTACATTGCATTAGGAATGTATCAGTTTTAATCCAAAGCGAAAGTTTAGATTAATTTAGTTACTGATTTTAGGTTAGCTTCGATTATATATTGGTCTACAAAATATATCCTTTTTCCGCTATTCTTAAGGATTAACATTAACAAAAGAGGCAGACAGATTTAAGGAAAGAAAAAATAGAAATTTATTAACAGGAAAAAAACAATTACAGAGCACAGGTTTTTTTCCCATAATTACTTATTTTAGTTAAAGTGAATTTCTTGTTTTGAATGTACAAAGAGCAATTTTAGGTGGATCTCGAAATTTTGAATCGAGATTAAATAAAGAGTATGCAACTCACTCAATACCAGTTTTTCCCTAGTTTCGTGCTACACCAGAGGGATGCGTATAACACCGTTGTACTCAAGCCCGCGCACCTGGTAGATCTTTAAGGGAACTGAATCTCGCGCCTGCCCCCCTGATCTCAGCCACGAATCTGTCGCCAGATTATAATAGCCTTCTGTAAGTGCCTCACTATTAGTAAACATCGGAAAAAATAAATTAGATGTCAAGAAACACAATGCCAGTGTTCAAAAATGTATTGCTGATAAATGCTCCGTTGGCTCAGAATCGTTTTCGAAGCATAGAATAGAATTAACAGCTGAAAAAGTACATCGTCCTTTCTAAACTCAATTACAAACTGTGCAAATCGCAGTATATACACGAATTTTGTTGATAAAAATCAAAAGTTTAACTGTGACTAGATAGCATCGCCAAAATGAAGTTTTTATAACTTTCTCTGATGCCAAATAAGGCAAAAAAAAAGCTTGCTATTTAGCCAGTTCGATATTCCAACGAGTATCCATTTTCAGAATTAAGATCTTCAAGTTTTAAGTAAAAAATGTGACTGAATATTTTTAGGAGATTGCGCTTTATTTTTCTTATCGGCAACTATTTATAAATTGGAGATGAAAAAAACTACTTCTTATTATATTTCTTTGCTAGATATTCATACTTCTTTATAATTTTAAAAAATGCTAAACGTACAAGTAACTGCTCTTGAATAACTTATGCTTTTGATTATAAGTGAAGACTGCCTTTCATGAAGATTGTCTGGGACCACAGCCAAGAATTTGAAATTTCAAGTCATTAGTTCAGAAAATATAAATAAGCTAAATTTAGAAATTGACTCTGATTTAAATCAAGAAACAATATTTAAATAAATATTTACATCACTAAAATATTCCGTTGTAATAGTTGTGAATTTAAGAGAATGGTAATATATTTTAAATATTTGAAATTTTCATGATACATTGTTTATTATTTAATATATTTGGAAATACATAGAAAAAATATTGCCATCAAATTTCATTAAATATTTTAATTTTTTCAAAATGTAAAAAACTCATTCTTTCATACTTAGAGACAAAACTGAAAAATCAAAACTATTGTTATTCAAAGTATCGACTTTGTTTTTTTCGATGCTCTCTTCTATGAAATTCATAATTATATTAACTTGTTTCATAGTGATTGACTTTACTTCAAGTATTTAACATTGAATCAAAAATATATATAAATATTTGTTATGAAATATACAAATGTGGTCTGGTTAGATCGTAAAAGAAACTCGAAATTCACATTTTCATTTAAATGCATAATAATATATTTTAATACAAATTATTTCATTTAAATAAATCATTTTGTTTTCATTGCTCTTTAATACATTCAAACATCTAAAAAAAGTAAATATATAAATAAAAATATATAAGTAAACCAAACGTAAAAGTAAATAAAATAAAAATATAAAAGTAAAGCGAAGTATATTTCTTAATATGTAAATGCATTCATTAGACAATAAATACGTAAATGCGTTCATTGAAATTCAAATGCAATTTTCCGGAATCGGAATTAATTTAAATGAAATTATTGAAGAAAAATTAATAGAATGTAATTTATTATTGAATTGTACACTTTTAATTATGAATAAAATGCGTATGTTTGATACATGGTTGAATAAAAGTAACGCTTTAACAGAAGGAATTTATATAACTACATAAATTTGTAAATGTTCCGAAATGTCTTGATGTTTTTCATTTATAAGTACCTCAACTATTCTAATAAACTAGGTTAAAGATTTGATTTTCAATATTCAGTGTAGTGTTGAAATCAGAAATAAGTATTGAAAAGTAATCCACGCGTGGTGTAAAAATTGATGAAAGATTCCGCCGTTTAAAAATGCACACATTTAAATGAATTCAACTTTATCAGTCTCACATTATTTTCCTGAAATAATATAAGGCAATGACATTCTTAAATCTGAAGAATTCATCGAATTAAATTAATGTAGATCAGTCTCTAGGAAAATCCCGAGAGTTTTGATAATATTTTGTTTTTCAAATTCAAATATTTGAAAGACATTAGAAGTTGTTTTTTTTACATTTCAAATGACTCTACCTTTAAGATACCGTTTTGTGACAAGAAAATGATGCTTTTTAGATAACAACAGAATGTTCGGCCAATCTTCTAATTTTCGAAAACAATTACTGCTATCATTTCTTCAGTCTTTATTTATTTAACGCGGAATTAAAAAGCAGCCCAAAATATTTTTCCGACACTGTTTTCGAAACATTTTCTGTGATTGTAGAAAATATTTCATATTTTTTGCTTATTCCATTTCAGTTCTCGTTTTGCGAGAAGAAATCATTCATCTCACTTGTGTATCAAGTTGAAGTCTCTTCTTCCAAATGGAGTGCTTCATTTTTCATAAAACCATAAATAATCATAAAGTAAATAATAGGAAACAAAGTATGAAGTATAATGTCATATTTCACAAGTATTCACTTGATAACAAATGATGGTATGTAGTTGAGATGTTGTTATCGCGCTCTGATAACTTTCAGTAAGATTAAGTGTGAAATATAGAAAAGATGGTTACAGAGAAGTCAGTGAAAGTTTATTCCTGAATTTTTGTGCTTAGTAAATGGGATGATATCGATATTTTTATTTCGAGTCAATAAATATCACAAAATACACTTGTTTTAAAGAAAATGTGTATACTTTCTTAGTTGTTTAGACATTTTAGAAGCATTTATTTGAGTTAGAGAGCATAAATGAAGATGTGAAACTTAGAAAACTAAAGAAAATTTCTCACATATATTTTAGTGATTACTTTATTAATTTGAAAAATAATTCGTTTTATTTCATTTTTTAAAAAATTGGTACTATTATAGCAAACGACAGTATCAAAAAATTTCGGCAGTTCGATACAAGAAGTGCGAAACGTTTACATGCATTTTAAGTGCTTGAACATTTAAAATAAACTTCGTATATATTCTACATACGACGAGTGTATGAATTTAACTTTATAAATTCTCTTGAAATTATGAACTGTTTTATTTCAGGGAAAAAAACACCTCACTGTTCTACAACATCATCTCTAGGACCGACCTTAACACTTTCGCGATCCTTTTTGAAACTAAAAATTTTACTTCAAACAATTTTAATTGAACGAGTACACGATGCGCAAGTTAAAGATATAAACATAGTTTTAGAAGTTCTTTGAAATATATCAAAGAACTTTGGCAAAGAAATGGCTTTGTTGATCATATTTCCCTAGAAATTTTGAAGAATCCTATGTCAAGTCAAACGACGTAAAATAATTTTCTACTTCGAATCTACAATAATTTTTTATGTATTACCATTTGGCATTATGACTCATAGTTTGCCCACAACCAATGCTCTAAATATAAATGCACTCCCAAATAATAGATGATGGAATGTAGGTGGGATTTTCAGAGCTATGATGTTCGTGTTCAGAGTATATTATTTGAACAGGAGGCTGACAATCTCTATATATAAAATTGAAATTCAAAAATAATTTGCACGCTAATCTACTCAATCTTCGAATTTCCCTCACAAACTCTATGAAGAATGAGGAAGGTTTCACTAATTAATTAAACAGTTAATGCTTTATGAATTCAAAATTAGGTTTCAAAGCAAAGAAAACATTTATTATGTATTCCGTATTGCCATTTCTTTTGAATTAAAATATTATAGATAATTTAAATCATTTTAATTTCTTACGTCCGATTTGCTACTCGCAACTTTCAATTGAATCCTGCATCATTCCTTAAAAAAATATTAATAACTTGTGCAAAAAAATTGGCATTTGCCTTTTTTCAGATCGTTTGGTACAATCTGTAAGTTCTAAAAATAGCTTAATCGGGTTTAATAATAATTTAGAATACTTAGGAAAAGTCAGTAATTTTCCGGGAAGATACAAAATTTAAAGATCGCTTGGTGCAACTAATATTCCCGTTAAATTAAAACTGGGATTGTAGATGATAAGATGATTTTGTGTATTATTATATTGTATATAAATGTATGATTTTTACATTTAATTATTTTTCCTTGTCAGGGTTTGATCGGGATGAAAATATTTCATGCACTAATTTGAATTATCTACAGAAGTAGCCTTATTTTGTTTGCTATACCGTAAACATTACTTATGAAATTGCCATTTTTAAATAAAGATCCATTTTTTAATGTTAGATTATTCTAAGTTGAAATGACACAAGAAAATGTTTTCATCCCGAGCAACGCCAGGTATATCAATTTGTCTGCCATAAAAATCACAGACAAACTTAAAAAAGTAATAATCTCACCTGTTAAGACGATGCACAATCCTATCAAAGCGTATCTTCCGAACACCATCTTCGACATCGTTTTAAAACTCCCGCGTCGAACGGAGCAACAGAACAGGTTCTCGTCCTGGGCCAGAAAGTTCAACCAGTGCAGTCCACTCTCTGGAATGGGACCGCAGTCATTTTGTCACATCTGTCAGTGGCACCGCACCGAAGAGGAGCAAAAGAAAAAAATGAAATTGAAAAAAAAACTAGCCAGGAAAACACGGCCGGTGTATCTTTGGGAGATATCGCGTTACAAAGTCGGGGGTGTTGTGGAGCACGTTGTCGGCGAAAGGCCTTTGGAGATGCAGTGCTCGTCGTCTGCTCTGTCTGACGGACTACTGTGTTCTGGGCCGTTATTTCTCGAGCGGTAGGGGCGCACGGCAATCACGCCGCCCCGGTGTGCTTTTTACTTTCGGGAAGGGTGAGGGGAAGATCGGGTGTTTTGGGGGTGAGTGCTTATTATTTTTTGAAGGGTGAATATTTTTAGTCTTTGAAACCCATTTAAATGGGCATCGTGGTTTATGGAGGTGAAAATGGGACAGAGTGCTTAATAGGAATCCCATTTTTTTCTCTTTCAAGTTTGTTACTTTATTTTGCTTTATGGATTAGTCATGCATAATGAACAAAATAATTGCTAGGAAATTTAGGTAAATAATTTTTCTACCTAGAAATGGCGCATGTAATAAGCATTTATTGATTGAATTGAATTGAATTATGAAAAGCTAGCTCTTTCTTCAATCAGAAATAAAACACAAAATTTACAGGATTTGTCATGCGAAACTTTTCTACAAACTCACAGTAAGAAAGAAAATTTTTTTAATGCGATTTCATCCGTAATGAGCAAAGAAATTAATACGAAATTCACCTAAAAATGTTTCATCCTAGAAATGGTGCATGTCATAAATATTTATTGATTGTATTGAATCATTTAAAGTTTTCTTTAATCAGAATTAAAAGAAAAATTTTATAGATTAATCATGCAAAATAGAAATCGAGAAAATAACATGAATACTTTCTTCATCATAGAAAAAGTGAATGTAAAAAAGTATTAGCGAATGAATTGAAGCATTTGACGCCAAGAAACGATAATCTTTATAATGTTCTTAGAAATGCAGTTATTCATAAGTTCTAATATTCCTGTTTGAGAACATTTATATTTTATTCAATTTAGTTTGTTTAATTTCTGTTTCATGAAATTTATTTTTTGAGTTTCATATTAAATTTCATTTTATTGACGTACTTGTCAATCGATACATTTGATGTGAAATCGAATTAAATTATTTTTCAGAATTATATGTTTGAAAGTAACATTACAATTCATAAATGATCTTTCAGAGCACCATTCCATAAGATATAAGGAAATAGAAAATTTGATTTTACTATCTTCATCTCTAAAAATAATTTTTATAAGAAAAATATACTTTTGATTTGTTTTATCTTTGTAATCGAAGACTCGATGCTAATTTATAAATTCAAGTTCAAAACGAATTCTAAATGTCAATGGAAGGATTGCGGATTGCTCTATAAATGGATTAAATTTCCTTTTCGGCTTTTGAAACATCGTCATATATAATATCTATTTTTAATTTGATTAAATGAAGCAGCCAACTTCTGCGGACATATAATCGTGTTTAACAATGTTGTTGGTATTTTTCATCAGTCAGTAACAGGCGCTTTTACTCTGTTTTAATTGTTGTTTCACTTGTTAAATTAACGCCCCGTTTTGATGTAACATAACTGCTGTTTGATATAGACCTCGTAGTTTTTCGCAATGATCAGACTATGCCGATGTAACAAGAGCCATAGCCCCACTCTTCAAATTTCCACACCAACGTAAATTTTTTAACACACATCATAAGTCTCAAAGTCAACTAACTTCGTATATATGGCAAATCATCGGTGGAATAGAGATAGTTGTTTGTTATTTCTTGACTTCCCACTTATTGGGGTAAGAAATGAATTATCCGGTTGTCGAAGATTGAAAAGTTGCGATAAAGTTGTTTCTTTCCATGAAAACTGTTCTACATCAGTAATTATGTTTATTGACTTTCCGGTATTAATTTTAGCACATCCTTTGGGAGAATTCTGCTCTTATGACACTTTTTCGGAACATCACTTGTGTTTCTCATTTTCGCTCTTTTTAAAACAACATATATTTTAACTCTTTAACAAACATCCTGTCATCGTACAGTGGTGATAGATACTATCCGGTTCTTATCGTAATTTCGAGCTCTTCCTCCAGTATTGGCAGGGTGCATTCTCTCCAAAATAATATTCTGAGGCAAACAATAAATCTCACATGACTTTTTAAGACTTAAGTTCGGCAAGTGATAGCTAATTTTTAAAACTGTTTACAGAAATGCGCATTCGCGTTAGTTGAATAAGATTTAATATCGTGTTATTCCTATATAATCTGTTTCATGCATTCTTAACTCCTTAATTGTGTTGTTTTCTCTATTGTTTAATTAGGCGACGCCTTCTATTTTCAAAATGTGTTGAATCCATACTAAGAGTCCATAGGAAATGAAATTGTTACTGATAAAGTTAAAATTAAGCGAGAAATGATTTATATAATTTATTCTTTTCCAGTGGTATTTTTTTATTTTTAAATTAATGCTATGTTTCTCTTTTGTTTTACATTACAAATATTTTACCTAATCGTCGGTTTAACTTATCCCACCGCATGATACTCCCTGATATTCGAAAATATTTATTATTTTGTTATAAGGTTATTATTTTTATTTCTTACTAGCCGCCTTCGGCGACCAGCTTGTTCGCCGGGAAAATGATTTCAATTGAATCTTGCAACATTTTTTATTTTATGGTTCTCTTAACAACGTAATTTTAAACTTCATATTGTTTTAGTTATTTAACCCATGTTCTATTAGTGACCTGGGACATCTTCTGTTCATTGTCTACGTAAGTATTTCTAATGGAGTCAAATAACTGACCATGTCATGTAACCTCTAATCCGATGTTGTCGGCACTATCTTCACATTCTTATTCCTCTTGTAAAATATGCATTTGATTTCAAAATTAAAATGACGCAGCACATTTTATGGCCAGAGGCATGTTAGCTGGATTAAAACATGCTGAAAAAAGAATGATAACATAGCAACCATATTCAGCTTAATGGATATATTTCCCAATGTAAGCAAAACAATATCTCGGAGATCTTGGTTTACAGATTTCTCAAAACTCTTGCTGAAATAAAATATGAAAGCAAAATATATTTGGATATTATCTCAGATTACAATAATGAAAGAGAAATATACGACTAAATATTTGTTTAAACAATGAAAATGGTTTGAGTAGCGTTGCAAGAATGAAAAGTTGCAAATCATGCCAAAAAATCTATTTAAAAATTTATTAAAATTCGATTATACATTATACGGCAACTTAATTGATATCATTGGAAAGGATATATTTTGCACTTTCAAATGGTATAAAAATGATTTTTGTGCTGTAATATTTTCGGAAGTTATTAAGGAAAAACGACAAATTCCGCTTCATTTTTAATCAATTGAAATTTCATAAAAAGGGCTCTGAGGTGCACATTCCTAACCTCCAATGTATGTTTGTGCCAAATTCCGTAGCTCTAGGTCCAGCGGTTTGCCCTGTAGAGCGGCAACACACACACGGAGATACACACACACTCTCTCTCCTTTATTATTAGTAGAGATAATATTAAACTTCACTTGAAACGGTGGAAATATAAATTTAACTAACAGAAATGAATTTTTACATGGAAATATGCATTAAAAATGCTTATTACGTATTTGAAATAACGGAAAAAATAAATTTCATCGAAAAAAAATGAAATATTGTAACTGAGTCAAATGTGTCACTGTAATTAAGTCACTGCTGATCATTATTTTCATAGTTCCAGATTGGTAAAATTTAACGCAACTTCTTTCGCGGCTTACTTCATTTGAAATATAGTTTGGTTTGTTAAGGTTTATACGTAATGAACGGACGCATCAATAAACTTTAGCATTTAGTTAATTATAAATGCATTTGAGACAAAGTTACAGATAGATTAATAATAGAATAATTTTCAAATCATATAATTTAATAACTGTGAATCCATGTAAGTGTTAAATACCTCTGAGTAAATTAACAATATTAGTTATTTTGTAATTTTAAATTTTATTTGCGTACATTATTTTAATCAGGATTATTTTCATGCATCTGCATAGATTTTAAGATTAAAATGAAACTAATTGACATTAATTTGGTTTATTTGCATTAAAATAAAATTACGCTTGCAATAATCTAGATTGAAAAAAATACATACGATTTTATATTTGAACTAGCTGTTATGCCCGGCATTGATCGAGATTAAAATACTTTCCTGTCTAATATTCTTGATGTAAAAATCTACTTTTGTATAGAAAATTACAATACCCCAAATTCTTTTATCGCCTGAAATGTTTTTTAATTAAAATGAGATTATTAGTTGAACCAGACGATTCGCAAATCCGCCTATAGCTAATTTTCTCCATAATTTATTAGTATTTATTGCATTGGTACTTCAAATTTCGTTCATAAATCTTGCAGTATAAGAAAGATTTTAACGGATGTTTCTGGACAATTACATAGTAAATTTTTCATTGAGAAAAAGCGTTAGAAAAAATCTGAATAAAAAAATAAAATTCGTCTTCATCCAAAATTCTCCTAATGTGATCTAGCAACAGTTCTTATGTATTCTTGTTCTTCACCAATAAAAAAAAGTGTTATAAATTATAAATTTTGTACACAATTTATGTTTTGAAAAATTATTAAAATGAGGGCAAGGAATTGAAAGGAAATGAAAGTTGTGCCATTGAAAGTTAATTTTTTTAACTTATATTATGTGTAAAAATAGTTTTTGTGACATAATATATATTTTCGAAAAATATCACGGAAAATGACAAAATATTCCTTAATTTCCAATTAATTGAAATTAGATAATTAGATTTGATTCTTTTGAAATTTGACGGTTGACTCTCTTCTTATATAAAACATATTTATAAAAATAAACAAACATTTCAGAAATAAAACTAAATTAGCTCAAAGTCTAACCGTTGCCTAGCAAGGAAGTAGCTGTAAATTTGCACTATTTCAAAATCGTCTGCGCGTTATTAACAATTATTATACTTTAAAAAATTAATAAAAATTGAAGGAAAAATTTCACAGATATAAAAGTGGTTTTATTGAGAAGGTAAAATTTTGAAATTTAAGATGGTATAAAAATATTTTTTGTCGGGCAATTTGCTCCGAAGTTACGGCAGAAAGACGGTTTCAGTTAATTTCTAATTAACTGACTGTTTAATTAACTTTTGGACTTTGAAGAGTTCATAAGTGTCTTGCCCTTGTCTTGAATAGTAAGTGTGCAAAATTTGGTTGAAAACAGTCCATTGGTTTAGGAGGAGATGTGTAACACAGCCACATACCCACAATGACTTTTATTTATATTAAGAAGATGTATATTTTTATAAATAAAAATGTACTCCTAAATATTCGACCGAAACCGGATATTTTTTTTTATTTTTCCAAAATAAACTTCATGAAAAAGTTACTAAATGAAAAGCGATTCTACTTCCATCATTCTCAGAAATATTTAACAAGAATGCTACAATCTTCCCATTCATCCTTGAAATTTTGAATTCCAAATCAGACTGTAAAATACAAAATGTCCCCTATTCAAGTTAGAGTGGTATTTTATTTTCCTGAAGATATACTTTAAACATTAATAACGAGTGCTGAAAAAAAGGGGGAACTTGATAAGTGATTAACTAGTTTTTCACTTGTGACAGCTAAACTCCATTACGCTTTCAGGATAAGCACCCACTTCATTTCTGTCGGGAGGTTTTGAAACTAAACACGTTTTCCTCTCTCTTTTTACTCTTACATTTTTTTCCTTTCCTCTACACATCTCTCCTTTTTTCTAAAACGAAAAAGAAGTGCAAAATAAATTGAAATGTGACAACACTTTTTTATCCTCGGCTTAAGAACTTCAGTCTTTGACTACACAATTAATTTCATAATAAATGTCAAGTAAAAATTATAGTCATATCTGTTAGTCGTTTATAAAGACAGTTGTTTCATTTGTTTATATAGAAGTTACTGCTAAAGTATAAAAACCAGTATTTCAAAAGATACCTGACTGTTTCAGAAAATAAAGGATGAAATATATTGAAGAGTAGCATAGCGCTATTCTATGATTCAGAGTGACGACACAGGTATTAATAAAGAGTAAAATGACAACCATGATGTAAAATGAAAATTTAATTTCTTATTTTAAATTGCTTTATTTCCTTAATTAAATATATTAAATGCAATTAAATTTCTTACATTAAAGTTACAGTTAAACCTCGTTAGTACGTCATTCAAGGGACAACTCTAAAATGACTTACTAGCGAGAAGACCTATTATCGATTCTTTGTTAAAAATGAGATAAACTATTTACCATAGTCGTACAAGACATTAGTATAATTCTACTTTATAAAATGAGATTTCAATATCACTTCGCTATATTATTAATGTTGTAATTTCAGACAATATTTATAAAATTTATAACTTTAAAAATTCAATTTCTTTAAATAATTGGACAAACATGATGATAATAATTCTAACGTCTTTAAGTGCAATTACTCTTTTTGAGTAACCATATAAAAGACAGTTGTTGAATTTGTACTGTCTGGACATTTTTAATGCACGGTGTCGGAGAAGAAATTTCAATGAGAAACAAATAGAAAAAATATTTTTGTGTTTACGCTTCAGGATAAGCGTCTATAAGCTATTTACATTCAGAACGGCGTACTTAACTTATTATGAAATTCCCTTTAAATAAGGAAAAAACTGCTTTAAAAAATGTGTCATTGGTCCAATCAAGGAAGCCGGTTGCCTAGATTGGTCATCTGTTTGCTTAGATTGGACCATTGTTTGTCCAGATTTGACTACCAATTTCTTTAAGCACAATTAAACAGAAATATTAAAAAAAACCAGCACATAATGCAAGAACCCAAGCATGACAGTTTATGCACTGTATCACTTCCTCTTCTGTTTCCTTGCATATGATGCGTATCCTAAGTTTTTATACTTTTTGATCCAATATTTGATGTCTTTATTGTGTTTTTGCTTTGACTTGATCCAATTCCAATTTAAGAGGACTACTAGTGGTGATAAACTTCTTTCTGAGCTATTCCTGTAGTTTCAGATAATAATTCCATTCATATAAATGGCTTAATTTAGGCACATCTTTGTGGTCCAATCTGGTCAACTTTCGGACAACAACAGCAAAAACTCCTCAAAACTTTTTTAAAAACTATTTTGATAGAATGATTATATTAGATTGCAGGCAGAGAAATTTCCTATCTGACGGTGTAATAACATATTTTCTTACTTACTTTAGAACAGCGTAATTTTTTTTTGTTGAAATAATTAATGGATGATACATAAATCTAAGCATTTGTTTTGTAACTGTGACTAAATAACTCTTTTGCTTAAAAACATTTCATACACCACATTTACATCATTAATACATGGATTAGCCTATTTTACAAACAAAATAATTAATAGATTTGAAGATATAATATAGGCGCAAGTCCAAATTCGGCGATTCTTCCCATAGATATTTCTTCTTGTAGCAAAATGTAGTTTTAATTATTGGATATATTACGATATTTCAGATTAATATTACAATGAATAGGAATTCAGATGATTACATTTGATGCAGTCGTCCATCCTAGATATTTATTCTTTTTAGGACAGTTTGCAAGAAAAAGCCGAAATTTTTATTTTCCATATTTTTTCAATTACTTTCAACTGTCTTGACGTTAGATTTTTTTTATTTTAATCATTATGAATTGAATTTGTATCATATAGATTCTTTATCTTATGGTATTAACCCTCTTATTACGTATAACATGACTACTTTATACTGGAAGAAATGATCTTTGACAAAACTTTTTAAAACCCACACTTTAATTGCTTAGTTAAGATCAGACAACATACCTTTAAATAATACATACTTTATCTTCCCTGTTTCCGTGGGTTGGAAGCAAGTGTATTTTCTGCTGCATCCTGCGATTTTCACAGACTAATGTGTTTACTTAGTACTTTTAGAGCTTTTGATCATATTATAGTAATAAAGCTTTGCATATAAATAACAACTCGCTTGGCTCAACGGCATTTCAACAATTTTGCATACATTTCATCTAAATAGTGATTTTAAAAAAATCTGCAGTCAGAGGGTTAACTGACGCACCGACGAATGATGCAATATGGAATTCGAACAAAAATGACGTAACGAAAGAAAGGGTTGTTTAGTTCGATAGTTTAGTTGCATTAACATATCGTTTTGAAGCCACACGGGGGCTATTTTGGGACGGGCCTCGTGATTTTGAACCACGGTCAGGTGACGAGGACGACGCCTGGGCTGCCACCCCATCTCCAGACATCCACGCCACACCAACGGGAGGGCGTTTGGCCACTACATATGCTTTAGCGTGCAACAGGCCCCATACACGACATATATTCAGTGGAATCGGGTTCGAGCCTGGAACCCTCCGGCCCCAAAGCCGAGACGTTACGATTAGGCCACCACGGCCTGAATTTTCGATAAGTAAACATGATTTGAAAAAGATTATTTCTTTGCCTTCTTTTGGAAAGTTGTCCTGAAAATAATTGGGTTTTTATTTTACAATCTAACTACCAATAATAATTTTAATTCATACAATAACTAGATAATGATTGAAATTATTATTTTATTTCTTGTTATAACATACTTCATTTGTTATTTCCTCAAATAGCTATTTTTTATGAATTACACACTTTAACTGCTACACAAACACGTTATATGTATTAGAAACATAGAGACGATTTCACTTAGATATACAGTATTCTTTACAAGAATCGAAGTGGGCTCTTTAAATAAAAGCAGAAATTGGTAAAACATTATTTTCAGGTGTGACATCAATAAGTTAATCTGTCTTGATATACAGATCAAATTTTAAATTAATTTACTTTAACAACTCTGAGTGTTTAATTTAAAGTTGTCAGCAACATTAAAAAGTCACAATTTAAAAAATCTCATGCAAGTTTATATTATTTTTTTTGTAGATTAATTGACTGTGTTAGAATGAAAAGAAGTTTATTTTTTGTCTCTGAAACATGGGAATAAAAAGTGTACAATTTTTTCTTCTATTTTGAAACATGCGAATAAAAAGAGTACATTTTTTTCCTGTATTTTGAAACGTGCTAATCAAAATGATCTAAATTTACATTTCCACCATTTCTGAAAATTAAGCAAATAAAAGTCAATTATCCAACTCAAACAGAATCCGCCCACCCTAACAGTCATTTCTTTTTTTCTCCCTTGCTCAGCTCAGAATTAAGCTTCAAATAATAATTCAGTGATTTCTTTTAGCTATTTTTTCCCAACATGAGTGGTTAGTTTCACTACTAGAAAAATTTCATTCTGATTGCATTTTCTTTCTCTGAACGCTGTGAATTTTACAAATAAAAGGTACTGAAATAAATGCGAAGCGTGAGAAATAATATTATGTTATAGAATCTTCTGAAATAAATTAGAAGAAGGTACCTTAGAAGGTACTTTATTTTTAACTTAATGATAATATAATTGCATTAATATATATATATATATACGCAGAATTGTCCGTGACGCTCACGTGATTTGGATACGTGCCAGAGATTCAAACCAGACAGTCTGTCTATAAATTAAGGATACTGTTTTGATTCTGTGATTATTTGATATCAAATAAGAGTTATACCAGAATTAATTTACTTTCTCGATATAATTTAGGCTTGCTTTTCTTCCCCTCTGAATGTTGGGAAACACTGAATGTTTTTGCTAAATTATAGAATCGTCAAAGCATCCAACGAAAGGAAGTTATTGCTATATGACAGGTTTTTTTTCCTTTTCTTTGTTTGTTGAATTAAGCAGTTTTCTTTCTCTTTTGTTTCATGTATATTCATCCGGGGTACTCCGCAATATCAAATAGAAGTTATACTCTAATTCATTTTTCCGAGATCTTTTTGTTGAATTAGGAAGCATCGGTCGTTTACTTTCTTTTGTATTTAATCCATCTACGCGAAACTCCATAAGAAAAATTGTGTTACCAGTTGGAAAAGGTACCAGTTTTTGTTAAAATGGTTCTTTCTTTTTCGCACTTACTTTCGGACTTGAATATTTATATATTTTATATTTTTTCCTTAACCGCGCGCGTTCTTATACTGAAAGGCTCCCTTAATTAAAGATTTTTGTAAATAAATCTGTGACAATCAGTTCTGAGATGTTGGCAAGCTGAAAGCCCGTCTTAGACGGGCACAAATCGTCTAGTTATGAAATAATCTTCTTATTCTCCAAAACTCTTTTGAATTTCTTATGTGTTTGTTTTGTGAATTGAAATAAATATCATCACACTTGTTTACATAAAAACACTACAAATTCATAATTCACTATAATTCAACTTACAAATACATAAGCATTTCATAATACTCCCAAGTGTAGAAGGTTGAGAATATTTTTGTGACGAAACTTGAATCTATCTTCAAAGCTCATCCAGAAAGTAAGTACCGTTTGGGTATTAAAAAAGATTAGAAATATGTTTTCATTTGTATTTTATTACCGAAAAATTTACACACCTTAAATTACTTTTCGACATATTCGCCATGCGAATTAAGGCATGCGTCATTTCTTGGCACTAATTGCAACATACCCGCTTAATAGAATTCGGCCACCTGCGACCTGAACCAGTTCTGGACGTTTACCTTGATCTCATCATTGCTTGTAAATTGCTGGCCGGCAAGAAATTTCTTGAGATGAGAAAACAAATGGAAATCGGATGGAGCTAGGTGCGGACAGATATCGGTATTGCAGCAATGTAAGTTTCCATACACTTTAAGAGAAGCTAAATGATGAGAATCCATGCAACAAACTAAAATTAAATTAAACTTGAATCCTTGAGTGGTTATCAACGAACTGCAATTTAAATTTGTAGTTAATTCATTAAATGGGAAATAAATGTACGGAAATTCACATCGCTGCAATACCGATACAGTTCTAAATATTAATGGTATTAACCTGGAATTTTTATATAAGTTGCTCTATATATCTGCCTCCGAAGCTGTAGTATAAAAATTACGCTACTTTTCGAGCAAGAGCAGTAAAAACTTATTTACTACAAGTATTCATATTTTCTCTAATATTCAAATAATTTAATTCAAATTTTGACTCAATGCTTCTTTTACATATTGTGAAATATTCTGTAAGTTTCGTGCAATTTCCTTTGAATACTTTGCAAGTTATAAGCAAAATACATGCGGAAAAATTTGGGATTTTTTAAAGAAACCTTTATATATCCTCGAATATTCTTGCTATTTTTACGAAAATGCATGTAAATATTATGTCATCAAACAAAACCCATTAGTGAAAATTTCAATTCATTATCAGCTTTCTGTGGAACGGAATGGGTCAAAATACCTTCTAGTCTTCCTCGCTTTCTGCTCGACCCTCTAAATGCCCTCTTGGTCAAATCTTTATGTAAAATGTCAGTTTCGACAAGTGTATATCCCACGATTCTCTGAAACTAATTGCGAATCATTGTATCCATATTAAGCCCTAAATATTCTCATCTTAAAAATAGTCCTTAGCATTTGTCCACCAGTGTTCTACAAAGGAGGAAATTTTCACAGTTGAGAACGGAGGAAAATGACTTACAACCGAAGATTTGAATCGTATAAACGAAGTACCTATTTTATCATTACAATGAATACAAATGAATCGGGACTGTGATGAAACGACGAATAAATGAGAAACGTATAAACGGTGCCTTACTGTATGACGAAACTAATTCCTTAATGATGTACTTGGCCGCAATTTCTAGTTCCATTTCACAGCTTTGCTTTAGTTAATTTTATACGTGTTTATTTTAGTTAAATTAGCTTCCCGTTTTGAAGCAATACGAGGGCTAGTTTGAGACAGACCTTGTGATTTTGAACCGTGGTCAGATGAGAGGACGGCATCTCTAACT
>BGPR01009773.1:30113-55825 GCA_013235015.1 Araneus ventricosus
AAGCCCTTCGTTTCCGAAGCCGAGACCCAGTGGCGAATCCAGGATTTGGGTCTGGGGAAGGCTGAGGTCATAAAAATTGTGTATCGTCGTTCTTATGTAAACCAAAATACTTAATTTTACAGACTTTACTCACCTGATAATAAGAATCATACAGAACAATACAATACTTTCGATAATTTAATGAAAAACATAATGAAATAACTAGCCAAAAATGTTTTTAAGCGTGTCAAAGTACAATTACGAGTGGACTGATTACAAAAGTGGGAAAATTTTCGAGCCTGTCAAGACAGGAAGCAATGTCATCACGATGTTATATATATATAAGAAAATCATAATATATATATAAGAAATATCATGAGCGAGCTTCTCTTCCTGACGAGCGGCTCGCTATGATATTTTTCAATTTTATTTTGGTTCTTGTCTATTTTTGCCATTTTGTCTTGACTGTTTTTGAGTTTTTGTCTTGTGTTTCTAAGTTTGTTTTGATATATATATATATATATATATAAATGGAGATTAAGAACAAACAGTTGTAGTGATTTTAAATAAACTCAAGAATTCTGGTTTAGCTCTGGGAAAGGCTGCAGCCCATAGCACCCATCCCACCCACCCTTGATTCGCCACTGCCGACACCTTACCTGCAGATCACTTCAGTCCTTTTATATGGGGAGTATTTGACCAAATATTTAGCTGCTGTTTGATAATTTTGTTTCATACAAATTTACATTTCACGAATTTTAATGCATTAAGTTTTCTTAAAATATGATCCTTGATTTCTTCCAAATTTATTATATCATTTCTTTCACAAAGATTTTTTAAATCTTTATGTTCCTTTATAACTGAGCATGTCGAATCTAAGCACAATAAAGCTCAGCTTTGATACATTTTTTCAGTGCCCGTTTCTAAGATATATTTACATCCAACTGACTGTTATAAAAATTTGAATGCAATTAAAAGATGGCGAATTTGAAATTATGACTGCCATATTATGGGAAGTAAATTATATAAAATATTCCAAATTAAATTCCATTTTATTCAATCATTAGATTGACTTCTTGTGTTCTTGAAGAAAAATTTTAAAATTCATTTCGTTGTAGCTTATAATATATTTATCATAACTTTTTTCCCCGATAGTCTCCTCTAAATTATATACTTACTCACAATTGACTGCATTTTGTCGGTATATATTTACTATTGTTGTTCTTTAAACTTTGAAGAAAGCATTAAATTACTTAGCTCAGTAAAGATTAAAAAGGTTAAATATATGAAGGAAATTACTGGTGCAATCTATGACACATAAAACTTAAACTATAATTCATAATATTTTCGAAATTTCTTACTTTTTAAATGAATTTTTCTGTGGTATTTAAGACTTTAATAATTTAGAAACGAACGAATGATGTAAAACTTAACTTAGCAATCTTATTTATTTCTTTTTTCGTTTTCGTCTTTTAATTGTTGCCATTTTTGTACATGCAAATATTTTTATTAGCCGTTCAAAGGATAGTAATTAATTTATTTCTCGTAATTTTCGTACAATTTCATATTTGTCCATTTTGCTCTACATAATGTAATTATCTTAACTTAAAACATCAAAGGATATGAGACTTATTTAAATAAAAAATTAAAGATCATGAGGAAAGTCAGAAACGTTTTGAAAGAAATCGAAAGCTATTTATTAGGGATTTATTTTGTGATAATATCGTGATTTATGAGTATTCTCTGTTTACTAACTTCTCTTTGAAGCTTGCTGAGGACGATAGTCATCAGGTTGTATAGATAGTGTCATCTGATATTCCTCATACTATAATATCCCTATAGAGATAACAACTCATTTGTTTATCGCGTCTGTAACATTTCCTTAAATATTTCAAAATTATCTCCAAATTGTCGATCGTTCAGATGCATTTCAATGATGAAACAAGGTTAATTAATGTGATATAATAAATATTTTATGACATGAAATTTGGCACATTCAATTCCATTTTTATCTACAATAGCAAAAAACAACGAAAGCAAAAAAAAAAGAACTTTTAATTTGTTCAGTGTTTTCTTCTTTCAATTACTATATAGGAAATGAAATCTTTGAAGTATTCGAATACCAGAACTTGTTTAAAAATCTCTTTTGAATTGTTAATGATTTATCAAAAAAGTGAGATCGCTAAGTGAAAGTGTAGTCTGAATTGTAAGGCATGCTGTAACAACAAAAATATTTCGAAAGCTAATCTTGAGAAATATAAACGAGAGGTGTTTCCGAAAAGTAATCATTCCATCCATTATTTTAATACTAAAATCAAATATTAATAGAAATAAAAGATCCTGATAATTATTTTTCACTCATCAAAATTCGCAAAAGGGAATTTATTGTTTACTTAGAGCAGAAAGATTTGTAAGAAAAAACAACTGTTAGGTTTCACTTGAAGCAAGATATATGTAAAAGTTTGAAACTGTAAGGGTCTTGTAAATTGACCCGAATGATCAATAGAGTAAAATTATCGATTGGTTGCTTTACGGAAATGAAGTCACTTTCGAAATTTATTTCATTTGAGTACATTCTATAAGTTCAATTATTTTGATTTGTTATGATAAACCCCTGGTGATATTACAATAGCCACAGTTGTTAAATATTTGAATCATCAGTGTCAGAACTGTTATATATTGTTTTCCTATTGCTTGAATACAGGTAATTCATGTATTGTTATTGGTTAAATGACCAGATTTTCGTTCACAATTTCGTTTAACTGCCACAATTTGAAAATAAATTATAGAAAATGTATCAAAATTTGGAAATGTTAATACTTTTTGATTAAGACTGGTTGAAAAGGATAAATAATAAACAAAGTTTAAAACTGGTTTAAAGCTGAAGAATAAATAATTCTTTTGTTCAATTTCATTTTATCTAATAAAAAACTAAAAGTGAAAATATTCTTAAGATCAAAAGTGAAATGAAGAGGGTTTAAATATCCTTTAAATTTGAATATTTTTTATCTCATCATGTTCATGAACACTGTCAATTCACTGATACTATGAAGTCAATTGCATTTCATATTTATTTCAGTTTTGTTCCTATTGTACTTTTATATAATATATTATTTATAAACGTCGACGACTTTCATGGCACAGCTTTGAGATAAAGAATGTACACTCTTTCGTGTTTATGCCTATGTTCAATACATTAGCATTTCTAAAAATTCATAGATAAACAAATTTGATTCGGTAATTCTGTGATTCCCATAACTTTCCATAAAAACTTATGTTATAAAAATGCATTAAAATAACTTGCTTTTCAAAATTATATTACAAACTTATTTAAAATATGAAATATATAAATGAAATTTTCTTCATTTATTTTTCTTTCAAAAATACTCTTTTCTCATTTAGGCCAAAAGTTTTCAGTAAATAATAGATGATTAACGAAATTTTATTGAAAATTAAGTTTGGCATTAAATGAGGCACCGTATGACCCTGATATTTCTGTCAACTATTTGCCAAAAAAATCTAATTAACCTAATTTAAGGAGGAAAGACAGACTCTATGAAAAAATAATTAGCGCAATATAGAAAAAGTTGAATAATTAATATTGTTGTAAAGATTTATATTTTATTTAATTCACTTTATCTTGTCTTTATATATATTATTATTATTATTAGAAATAAAAATTTATGAACTTTTAAATTAATATAAAACTATAAACCTTTTAATTTTCTACTGAATATATATTCTTTCTCTCCGTATTCAGATAACTCAAAATATCAATACTCCATTTACTCAATTTACTTACCTATAGATTCACAGCATCTTAGATTTTTAACTACATTTACAAGTGCAAGGCAAGTATAATAGCATTTGATCAAACAAATAATTAATTCCCTTCTAGTCACCATTTAGCATAACTTCAATTTAATTTCAGTTCTTAATTAATCATTAAAATAATCACCAAATTCAACACCAAAACAATTCATAAAGATCTTTAGTTGCGTTGTGTCTTATATTTATAAAAATTTTAGATGTTATATTTTATAATGTTAACCCAGGTTACACCAAATAGTTACCTCCATCATTGTCATAGGGGTGGCAAATAAATCAGAGACGAAATTACTGTAAACTAATGACATTTATTTATATAAAAAAGTAACTTCACCATTTATCACACAAATTACATATCCTAATCTTATTGAATCAAAATCAGAATTATTACTACATATGCACGATGACAAAAAACACATAAAATAATGAACATAATAAAAAATTATAACAAAACACAACAAGCATAATTATACATTTAGGGTCGACCCAGATTATACAAGAGAAATAAAATTTAATTCAACACCTCATCCACATTCAAAATTTAATTATCTTTACTGCGTCCTCAGCATTGTTTCAATTAAATTTTATCTCATTAATATCAATTCACTTTAATTTTATCTCATTAATATCAATTCACCTTAATTTTATCTCATTAATATCAAGCTCATATAAAAAATTTTTTTTAAATAGTGGCCACTAACAGTTTAATTATTAATTTTAATCTTTACTTAACTTAATCTATATTTTGATTCATATTCTTGTTAATACTTTACCAACTCGCCCTATTATTATACTAGTTTTCTTTTCACTAATTAACAAACATGACTATTATGAAAGAACATTGTTACTTCCAAATAAAACACACGGTTTTAAAAATATCATACTGATCCATAAGCTGACAAATAAAAACAAAATCTTCTGACAAATATCGATAAAATCATGTCTTGCTTTTACAAATAAATGTTGATAACATGTACTAATAATAAATTAACTTCTTAATTTCAATTGACATGAATCCTTATTTACCGTTTTTTTTAACGGTACAATATTGCTAAATGTAAGGACAATATATATATGATGCATTACATTGCCAACTAACTTTATCAAAACTCGTGTTATAGAAAACTATTTACCTTATTTAAAAATAAAATTTCAATTTAATACATCTGGAAATAACTACTTCATTTTCAAGCTTCATCCGATTAAAATAAATAGAACATAGTACTTATTAGGAATTTTAATGATAATCAACCTTTAGCGGAATCATATCAATATTAATTTATCTATAGATGCATCACAACAGAACAATCCTGCTCACTAAAACAAGAATCTTTTATAACTGATTAAAACTTAATTCAAAATAGTAAGTCAAAACTTAACTGTATCAGCAGCATCACGTGAAGAGTCCAGGAACACAAACCCACAGATTATAATATTGTTCACTTTGTCTATACCTGCGCATAGGATCTGGCAGTTGTCTCATAGGTCACAAGTTCAATGAGTTTTGATTTTTTAAAATTTTTGTTGCACTGGCGGTTCCGCGGTCAGTAATGATAGGGAGAAAGCAAAATTCACGCAGCAATATAAGGATAAATTAATTCAGAATATCAGTTCTGTAATTCCAGTAATTATTCTCTATAATTATAAAAGAACCACTTTTATTAATAGTATTTTGTTAAATTGGTTGCCAATTATTTTTAAGCTTGTCTCTTGAACGCATGTTTAGAAAGTCAATTAATTACATTTAAAATAAGATTTTTAGCAAAATATTTTATCATTTTTTAATTTCATCACCTTGAATTTCCAGACCGGTTTCGAAATTCGAAATTTAATTATGCTTGTAACAAGAAATCAGGAAAAATATTATACCTACAACATGCGTTGCATGCCTTATAGTTTAATTAGGGGAAGAAAATTTTGACTTACGTATTAAAAAATTACAACATTAATACATGAAAGAAAGAAATTAAAATACATCAAAGTCGTAAGATATAAAAACCATCTTAAATTTAATTAAAATATAATAAAATATACTTTTAATCCGACGAAATTTCGATAATCCGAATTTAATGCGATAATACGAAGGAAACAACTTTATAAAAGTATTGAAAGCTGAGTCTCGGATACAAAAAAAAATAAATAAATTCCTTTACAAAGCTAATTCTGAACGATCTCAAATTCTAATAACAAAAATGATGAAAATTTCCTTTGAAATAGTTCAAAATTTTACGTTTCTCAACATCAGATATACATGTCGGTGCCATTTGAAAAAATAGAGAAGAAAATGTCAACTTTTACTTCATTCCTCTGCAATCATAATTAAGCTTTAAATCTCAATAAATAAATAAATAAATATTCCGTTATATAATCGATTTTTAAATATTAACATTACTATTTCATAAATTAGGTACTTTTAACGCAGAGCTTTCAATTTCATGTCTTTAAATTTTCTTCATTGAAATGAAAATTATAAAGAAAACCAGAATAATTTAGTGTTCTTAAGTTTAAAATACAAGTTTGACTTCAGCATGAATAAAAAATATTGTTTACATCTATCCATAAGCCAAATGGAGTTCTATACACAAAACACACTCAAATCAATAAATAAAAGAAATACTATATCAACATCAGAAGTCATTTTATTTTGCCGAACCAGAGAAGACTTTCCTTTATATAATCCACGTAATATGTTCAAACAGTAAACGAAGAGAAGAAAAGGGCACACGACCTACCAGTGACGTCGTTATTCTTCCCAGACCTAAGAGTAAAAAGAACTGAAAAGTAACGACCTCTGGTCAGCAAGCATTTCTGGTCGAAGAAGAGAAAATAGTGATCTGAAGAAAAGAACTTGTTCAAAGTATAAGGAACAGTCCCCGCGAAACAAAAAGGATAGAAAAATAAAACCCTTGATAAGAAAGTGAAAAGAACTTGTTTGACCGTTAAAAGACACAGACAAGACGTCGACAGTTTAAGTTAGGATAAACTGTAGAAACAGTAGCCCAGGACAATCTGTGTACTTTATTCTTAGTACAGTCTGTACGCAGACCTGCGTGTGTACCCCGTCGGTAATCGGAGTACGTCCGCTGACACAATAATCTCCGTTTAGTTGCCTGAACTATAACGAATGCAGTTTCAAATGGCATTGTTGAAGTAAGAAAGGTTCGTTTTCAAGAAAATTTATTTTTTCCTCTAGTTTCTATGCAACAACATTCTTTTGTGGCGAATTGGACTTCTACTTTCTAGTTAAATAGCATCACAAATACATATCATTAAGGCGTAAAAATTTATAAATTTTATCTTAATTATTTCCCAATTGGTTTAGGAAATAAGTTTTTAAAATGGGACATTTTAAACTATATATTGCGCCCTCATTTCAGTAGCATACAAAAAAATTCAGTGTCGGAAATTTTGCTTAAAAGATCAATCGGTCAGATTCCTCAGTGCTTGGGGATTTTAAATTGATTCTAAAACATTCTAAATAACTTGATAAGAAGGAAATTCCTTCTTTTCACAAATGAAAGGTTCATTTTTGTGCTTGTCTTGCAAAAGCAGAACAAAAGCCAAAAGCAATCAGATGAAAATGGAGTTTCAATATTTTATCCATCCTGAAAAAGGGATAAATGTTTTTTTTTTTTAAATAAGCACTGAAACGGACATTAAAAGGCGAGAATAAAAGCTATATAAATCATTAAATTGGATTTTTATACGATATTCATGCAATTTTTGAAGAAAGTTTAATTTTTTGAATATTGAACTTAAAAATTAGTGATGTGATAAAAATTCACAACTCAATTGAGTAGAAAAATAAATGTATTGAAACAAATCATGTTGTCCTACTAATAAACACGTAAGTTTACTGTGCTGGTATATTGGTATAGTCCACCAGTACATTGGTTATTTGAAATCGGCAACTATTTAGAGAAATCCATCAATATCACGATGCATTACTTCGTTTGAACCTAGATATTCTCTAGATTAAAGTAATTATTTAGGTTTTGATGCAAAGAAAATCTAAGTCATACTGAAATCCCTTGACTTGAAATGTAAGTCAGTGTGGATTTTAGTGCAAACAATCAAATCTATCACAACTACAATTTAATTGTAGAATTATATATTGCTCAACATTTATTTGCTCTTATTTTTTTTCACTTTACCATATTATCTGGCTCATTAATATGCAATTTTATATAATAGTTTTCCAGTCTAAAATTCTAATTTAAAATGCTATCATTGATCTCGTTCAAACAAATTTCAACCCCGTTCTTTCTACCTATGCCTGCATGTGTGTGTGATTTCTCATCATTATTTATTTAAAAGATCAAATATTTCACGAAAATACTGTATAAATCTCTCACGGACTTTCAAATTGGAAATAAAATAATATTTTTTTGAAAAATGTGAGAGACTGAATTTCTCTCTCTGTTCTTCATAGATGGCCAGTCTTTTCTACTTTTGACAGAAGCTCAACCAAAATAAGCTGAATAATTCTATCAGGTCCGTCCATTTTTCGTCTGTTTTTGGTGAACTCAATCCAAACATTTAAGTCGGGGGAGTTCCGGTCTTATCGACGTGACCATCAGGGGTGCTCTCACACTGATTGTGTTTGCGTGTTGGGTTTTCGGACCCTTTTCTGATTCGCCCACTTTTCGGAGACGACGGGTCGGATATTTATTAGATTAAACTAATGTTTATCCACCTCCCGGAGGGGATTTCCTTCCTCATTGCCCCCTCAAGGGACTCGGGTTCCTATTTTTCCGGAAAATTCAGATTTCTAACCTGCAGACGTGGACTTCTGGAATATATCTCCGATCTATTCCCAGCTGATATGTTGCATTTTTTCTTCTTCTCTTTATTTATTTCTCTTTTGCTTTTCTTTATCAACATGATAGAGCATGATATTTCCAGACTATTTATCCTACGATGTATTCGATAATATTTCCGTGTAGCAAAATGATTTTTTAACGATTGAACGAATCTATTGGACTGTCTCTGTGTATATTCACCTTGCACAGTGTGACTACTTTCTGTCTGAATAAATATTGCTTCGGTTTTCCGTATTTAAACAGATAATTCTGAATAGTATATATTAGTATTGTAGAACAATGTTACGTCTGACGAGGAAAAGAAATGAGTTTTGAACTTTTTTTCTCGAGCTCTAAGCTTAAGATGCTAAAATAACACATCATTAAAAGTGAAATAATTGATTCAATTTATCCTTGAACGAACATGAAAAAAAAATATCAAAACTGAATACGCCCCTTCTTTTTTTAAAGGCAACAGCAGAGGAAAATTATCGGAATTATCAACAAATTATTTTGAAAAGACTAATAACTCTTAGAAGAGAGATACAGGGGAAAATTACCCTTTATTCAGAAATAATTACCATTTCAGTTTTTCTGATGAATTTTTTTATGACTAAAGGGATAAGAAGATCATACTTTTATGTGCTTAAAGGTAACTCTCAAAATTAATGCCAAAATAACTTCCATTTTCTGAAGTATTAAAATCTAAAACTGGATATCGTTATAATTATCACTGAGAAATTCAAGATATTTTTATTAGTATCAGAAATACCAGATTGGTGAAAGTCTCGTTTCGCAAGTAGAAGATATGCAATTTGGATTCCACTGAAAGTGTGTCTTGTATAGTGTACGCTATTCCAGATAAAGAATGAATCTTTTTCGTGTTTGTATGGGAATCTTTCGAGTAGTTTGGCAGCTCAGGTGTCTATGTCTCTTTCCCTCTCTTCACATCGAGCCTCTATTCAAAAGTAAAAGACCCATCCTCAATTAGTCCTTTGCAAATAAATTTGAAATTGAATATTTGTCTGATAATAAACATCTAATAGTGCACTTAAAACTGCATTCACTAATATATATATATATATATATATATATATATATATATATATATATATATATATATATATATATATATCGATTTTTATAAAATCAAAATTCCAACAAATAAAAATAAATGAATATCCTTCTCATGAAAGAAAAGTGTTGATAACCGGAACTTCGAAACAAAAAGAAATTGTAAGATGCTTATTATCACTTGGGAAATTATTTCGAATATTTTATTGAACAAAATTGGTAAAATTTCTAATAATACTTTCAAGTTAATACACAAGTTTTTGATACTCTTATCTTATAAGAGGATATGGAATAAGCCTAATGGATATAATAATAATGATTTTTTCTGAAAAGTATTTGAATTTCACTAACCTTCCAGCGGCGCGCCTGCGCAAATTTTACGACAAACGGGATTTTTCATACCCTGTTTTCTTATTCGGAGTCAAAACTGTCTGAAAGTCGTTGCTATTCCTTCATGCGACCCCTATCTTCAAGATTAAATGGATTTATCCGAGTTTCAAGGTGATTTTATACTGTTTTATGCTTCTGTCGTAAATTTTATGCAGCGCGCCCGCTCGTGTAACTTTAAATTTTTTTTCACGTTTTAACGTTTCTGTTTGATAATTATAAAACCAGTTCGGATTAGGGCGATTTAATATTTAATTTTACATTATCAAAGATATTTAATATGTAATAAGCCTGACAATACTCCACCAAGCCGAAGAATTTTTCTTGAGTTTAGTTTTACGAAAAAATACCTCACTACTCCAGCCCAAAAATTGTTATCTTCGCCATATATGCCTTCCCATGTCTTTAAGTTTAAATTATATATCACAACCTGAAAAAGCAAGTGAACAGCGACCAGAATTGAGAAGAAGAGCTTGTGGGTTTTGTTTGAAAGAAAGAAAACGATCTTCAAAATCCATGAAATGCAGTAGGTGCAATATATAGTGTACTTGTAAGCGTCTCTCTCTAGCAAAAGTTCAATGCTTTATATGCAAAGACAAAGATTAGAAACTAAGAAGAAAGCTTTGTTTGTATTATAATTTATTATTATATATTGCTTAATACCTTTTTTTATAAATTAATATTAAAATTAATTTTCACTCTTGATGAAAATATTTGCTTTCCTGACGTGTCTCTTATTATTAGTATTATGAAATAAATTGGAGCTGCCATAGTAAAAATGAAGAAAATTACTGTGTCGTAAAAAGTACGACACGCGCCAGCTCGTGTGAAATATTTTAGCGCGTCCGCTGGAAGGCTAATTATTTAAAAAATTAAAATATAAAAATGATGTTTGAACACATTGTAATAAATATTGATGCACAGAACATATTAAATCTATGATTTTAAGAAATGCATGAAATAAATTCAGTAAATAACGTAAAGAAAACTTTTAATAGTATTTTGAGAAGTCTAAAATTATCCTAAAACAAACAAAAAAAAATGTGTGAAATTTTTCTTTAAGTGATTGATGAAATACTGCTATTTAACTATTACTTAAATATATTTATGAAACACAACGTTATATAAATATTATTTGATTAAAAAATAAAGACAAAAACATGTAACGATTTAAAAGAAAAAAAGATCCACAATCAATCGTAGTGGTTTATTTTCTACATTCTGGAAGGGAGAGAAATTCGAAAATAACCACATTCACATCGACTTAAACCCCCAATTAAATTTAACCACATATTACACGCAAATGTATTAAAGACCTTTTACTAATATTTCAGAACAAAAATTTTAACTCACTGAATGCAAATAAGCTATATAAAAGCAGAGACAAAATTATTATACTCGGAAGACAGTGCTGGTTTTTAACGAAAATAAAATTCTGTTTTCAGCCAATCTCTGCTGTGATTTTTTTTTTTTAAATTCTTTTCCAACCGCCTTTTTTTGGTGCACCCTCATGAAATTACTTTCCCACCCCCCAAACCGTAATTAGTCACCCGCTTCAGCATGCGTTCTGCGCAGGAACACAAATATTCCTTATTTTATATCGATAAATCATACAGTCCCATCTGTCTACTTACAGAGACCACCAGAAGCGAACCTCCCTCGGAAACACAGTGCAATCCATTCTATCCCCTTGATCCACACCTCCCCCATTGTACAAGAAGGGGGCGGAGGGGAACTCTCAACCCACTTGGCCAACATGTTGAGCCATATCCGACTGCAGGTTAGGGTGCTGGACTAGGGTTACTGTAGACCCCGAACCGAAGCTTTTTAAAATCGGTGCGAGACCAAATTAGGGAATGTCGTTATACCAAATTAGGGAATGTCGTTATACCAAATAAGAGATTGTCGTTATACCAAATTAGGGAATGTCGTTATACCAAATAAGGGAATGTCGTTATACCAAATTAGGGAATGGACTAATACCAAATTAGTAATTTACTTATTATTATGCCATTACACCAAACTAGGGAAGTGAATTTGTTTTTAACTGTGACTCTATTCTAAATATTCAAGAAAATAGTAATTTCTCATTAAAATACGGATAAGTTCAGTAATGAAACGCAATAATTTAGGAGGAGAATATATTATTGACGCATCAAAAAGTGGAAAATATATGTTTCCTCTATCAACGTTTCCTCACCTTAGCTTTAATAGACAAAGAAGAGACAGGTTTTATGTATCAAATAGACGTTTATCATTCGAAAAACTGATGGATTCGCGTTTTTATATGAGTGATAGATTTCAAATGTACTTATATATTTCCGGATTTAAATATATAAGTACATTGATACAAATATACATAATAATAATACATAATACATGATACATATATACATAATATTGATACATAAGTACATATGATTTTCTGTATGAAGCATGATTAATTTTATCACATGTCTCTTTCCGTAAAGGTACACTTTTGTAAATAATATTAATTTCCAAAAAGAGCACGTTCTTATTTTCCTTATTACATACTTGCTTTAATTTATCTTGTTTATGATTAAACTAAAACAATAGAAACATAAGCCTTATGAAATCCTCTTAATCTTTCCGGAATAAATTATTAAAATAAACCAATTGAAAATACTTTATTACTTTGATAAAAATATTTAAATTGTTTCAGATTTTTATTTTATTCATAATGCTACGTATATTATAAACGTATATATTTTTTTTATATGTTAACGTAACATTGGCACGATTACTTTGGGTTTCATTCTGTTCTGTTCTACCCGTCCATGAATCAAATTCCATATTCGTAAAATTGTTTTAGTATCCCCTTCATTCCTCCTACAGGTATTTTTATTTTTAAAGATCTTGGTTTGTATGCAGTTTCACTACAATCATGATATAGTAAATTTTCTTCCATTTACAGGAACGTACTTACGGTTTTCATCAACGATAGTTAGTTCTTCCTTTTTCCAATATCCTGTAAATACTTGTAGAACTCTTTGACGCGCTAAAATTTTTATTCTAGTTAATTCATTGGAATCTTTGAGATATACTTTTGAAAAAAATATTGTTCATAATTTTTTATAATAGCATTTTGTTTGTCAGTAAAAGTTCTAATTGTAAAAGAAGAAGATTAAAAAACCTCATTCAACTTCATTAATATACATATTTTCGTTTTGAAGCCCTAATTCAATTTGATGAGGTTTTGAATGTCAGTGCTTTGTTTGTGCAACAATGCTTAAAGACAAACTTTCTTTTGAATAACTTTCTGATCATGTGGTAAATGTGCTCCTCTCATAATTTAATAACATTTTGAAGAATTATTCCTCAAATAGAAGTTTTCAACCAAAACCTCATATTTTGAATGCGATCATAATTATGCAAACATTTGGCACTTATTTTCTATTGCTTTTGAAGGGCAATCAAATTCGCCACAATGAACATCGAAAATATAATTTAGTTTTCTACATTTATTAGGGATTTTTTTGTAGATATTTGCCACCTTTGCCCTATAATTGTCTTGCTTTTCCTATCTAAATATGACGGCACATCCTGTTTCGGGAATGTGTCGTATTTATTTGGCAAAATGTCCTTTCAACACTTGAGATGTTCGTAGGATATTGGATGCTTCTATCAAGTTATGACTTCTACGAAGGACTTGATTATAGTTCGATAAAAGTTCGAAAATACGACAAGTTGATGCCCGTATGAAGCATTGGTCCGATGTTTAAGGGGTTAAAGAGATGCGAGCATCTTTCATTCCAGCAATTGATTAAGCATTTGCTTCACAAGAATTATTTCTTTCAAAGCTTCAAATTTCACTAGATTTAGCTGTAAGCGTCTGTGCTGCATTTAGTCCAAGGAAGTAAAGATATATTGACTTGACATTAAATCGAATTTATTTTTTATCATATTAGTTTCAATTGATCTTTTCAATTACGTTATCAAAATGATAGCTCGACTTTCGATAGTTCGAGTTTTCGTAATCCCTGCTTTACTGGAATCAACTAATCGTCGCTTCACAAGCAACACCTCCTATCTCAATTTTTTGAAATTTCAAAGAGGAAGAAAATACTCAAATTTTCGTCGCCAATAATGATTGTTTCTGAATTTTTTCGCATGTGGTAGGAAAATGCGATCTTATTTTTGTATCAGATGTTAAAAAAATTCAGAAATATCCGTTATTGGAAGAGAAAATTTGAGTATTATCTCCCTCTTTGAAATGTCAAAAAATTGAGATAAGTGATGTTTCTTGTTAAGCGACGTATTATTCTTTTATTTCTAGCCTTGAAATAGTTTGACTTATTTTCTTTACGTTTCATTTTTCCCGAATTTCTCGAGTAACATTTTTGATGGCAATATTCCGTCGATTTCTATAATTGTAAGGATACTTTTTTAAACTGAGACAAGAGAGGATAAATTGAAAATCTACTCTGAAAAGTGCGTATTTTTTTCCAACACGCCTTTAAATGAATTTTCAAACATTCATCTGCATAATGCATAAATATCACTAATTACCAATTCATTTTAACACTGCGTATCTTTGATTATTTTCTTTTTGAATCAACCATGCGCACCATGGCATTTTTTACACAGTTGACAACACACTTACACTATATTTTCTACGCAAGAAAGTGTTTATGCAACGGGCATCTATTGCTTACATGATGAAATAAAGTAAAGGAACACGTTAAGAAGCTGTATAGTGAAACCAACTCTTCTTCGTCTAAAGCAGGGAATTATTCACATATATTTAAAAGCCGTAATTTTTATTTTGTAGCATACATATTTTTTTATTGTTCCACTGAAAAGAATTTTTTAATGTAGAATATTAATTGAACATTTTGAAAATTAAATTTATAGAATGCTAATCGCCATCCCTTTAGTCACATTAAATCAAATTACATTACTAAACATTATTACGCAATTGCATTACAATACAATTACGTTATTATACAATTACATTGCAATGCAATTACGTTATTATACAATTACCTATAATTACATTATTATACAATTGGATACAATTACATTACTCAATTACATATAACTGCACTACAATGCAATTATTAAACATTTATTGGAGACCTAAGCTAAGGCCATTATATAATTTTTTTAGTTATATAATTTATATGGGGGCGTAGTTATGTAATAATAAACCAACTTCAACAATTTCCGATAAGCTTTTGTCACAAACAAGTAATATATTTTCATATTATTTTTTAAAGTCAATTCCTACTTAGGTCAACAAAGAAAAATTTTATTTTAGAAATTTTTTTCTCCCATATAAAACTAAAATTAATTAATTAAATTTAATTAGTGAATTAATATTTGAAAAAAACTGTATTAACATCAAGTGTCATCCACTGCAAGTTTTAAAAAATGTATTTGAACTTGAATGGATGAATAAAAAGTATTTTATTAACGACTGAAAATTTGAGCAAGATATATGAATAAATATATATAGGGAGAGTGTGAACTAATAGTAGGAATTGAAAAAAAGGAAAATTTCTTGTACTACAAAAGCCCATAATGAATTATTGCATTATTTACAGTATGTTACCCAGCACATTGTAGAGCATTCGATTTGAGGGGGTAAATCATAAGCATTAGATACAGTTTTCGTTAACTTCATATTCGAAAATAAATTCAATAAAATTGTCATTGGTTCTTATTTGAATATTTGTACTAATTTGAAAGAGAACGATTTTATTTACGAAATTCAGCGTCTGCCGAAACCGGCGATGCCTCGCCAAAAATTGCAGCTTGAAAATTTAACTTTTAGAATCTCAATTCGTCACTCATAAGTGTGACCACCTAATCTGTCACTCCTCCGACACCACTTGACTCTCTCACAACGCGAAAACCGCTTATGGCCCTTTCCTATCCCCCTGGCACTTCCATGTCTGAATCATCTTCGTCACCGATTTCGACCCCCACCCCCGTTTGGTTCCTAGAGGAGACATGGGATTCACCTCACCCTGTCATATCGTTCTTGATACTGCTGTAAACAGTCTCGAGACGAGACGCAAACACAGCGCTTCTTTGTAGCAAAATTGATCTCACGGTTCACTATTTCACCGTTGAATACAGTTAAATTAATTCTTAACAGACATTTCAGAAACGATTTGCTGTGAAAATCGTAAAATATCTGTTATGGATGTGAACGAAATGAATAATTTCTATGTATTAAATATTTATTCAAAGCTTGCGAAATTTACAATTTAATTTAAACATAGATTAATTAAAAGTTTGTTCGAGGAATTACAACAGAAGTATTTAATTCCAAATTGTTTTAACAGTTATTATGATACTTGAGTGTATATTTATCATCTTAATCCGTTGACCTACGGATTTATTTAACTTTCGAATTAGTTGACACATTCTATTTGAAGCATTTATTCTTTTTTAAATCAATACAAGAACGTAAAGGATACTTGAGATTTTTACGCATACCCAGGAGACTTTGACTTGTAAATTATTTGCTGTTTTGACTTAAGGACAGATTTAAGTATCAAAAACACTTTATTCTGATGCTTGAATTGGGGCATCTTTGTAGGAAAAGGTGTTAAAAGTAGGTTGCAATTTTAGAAAGAAAAATGAAGTATATTTAAGCAACCTGTGAGATATTTTTCAAGGAATAAAAATAGTCCTTGTTGTGTGGGTGTTTTAAGCAGAATAATCTGATTCCCCTCATTGCCAATGTTTAATGTTTTAGTAAATAAATTGAAAGTCTGGTTTTTTTCACCAAGACCCATTTTATCCCATTCGCTTACAATGACCGGAATTTTTGATATTTAAATTAATAATAAAGTCAAAGTGACAATTACTAAAGTCAAAGTAACAATTAATTTTCAATACAAAAATCCCCTGGACACGCTTAAATATCTCAAGTATCCTTTACCATCTTAAGACAGATAATAATAATACAAATAAAGCCAACAGAAAAAATGAAGTTAATAAAAGCAATCCTAGAGTAATTTGAAGGTAACGAAAATAGAAAATTTTCTATTTTCGTTACCTTCGTATTACTCTAGGATTGCTTTTATTAACTTCATTTTTTACTTTTGGCTTTATTTGTATTATTATTATCTGTCTTCTGTTCTTTGTTTTTTGTTTAGCTGCTGCAATTGCGCGCTACTTAAACATTGTTGTATTTTTTGTAATTATTCTAATTTTTCTAACTTTATTTCTTTCTACAAAAAATTCTTTTGTTCTTTTAATTTTATTGTATGCTAATTAAAATATTTTTTCTTACTCTAGTTTTAAATTTTGCTTCTTTTGTAAAGAAACTTAATTTTTTTTAATTTGCTATATTTTTTCTTGTTGATTGTTTACATGCTTTACCATCTTAAATAAATTGAAATAATAATAAATATCCCAAATGGGTGGTGGCATCTTATTAGGGGTTAAATAAAATCATATGCCAAAGGTTTAACTCATTTCATCGGATTACAACATTTTAATAGTCCTAGCACATTAAATCAATCAAAGTTTTAAAAAAATTAGTTAATTCTAATTCTTCTCAGTTGCAACACTAAATGAATACAGATCTATCATACTCAGTTCTTCACTGCTCCTTAGTGTTTCAGAGGACAGATGCACTCACTTTAAAAATGCTGCAGATTTTTGTACAAAGTGCTGACGTAGTTCCTAAGAGGGTGATATTACAACTCAATATTTAGACGCTGCTTTGAATTGTTCTAACCATTGCATAGCATGCTTTTGTATACTAGTCAATAGCGACTGATTGCGGTAAAGTGATAACGTGATAAGGCTGTATACATAATGGATATGCTAATAAACATACCGCATATCTACAAGTAAAGCAAATTTGATAAGATACATATTGTAACCTGCTGAAACTCAAGTTTCAACAACGCAGATGCTCACACCTAAACTTAAAGGCCGCGGTGGCCTAATGATAAGGTCTCGGCCTTGGGGCCGTAGGGTTCCAGGTTCGAAACCCGATTCCACTGAAGATCCGCCGTGTATTGGGCCTGTTGCACGCTAAAACATACGTAGTGGCCAAACGTAAATTCCGGTGGTGTGGTGCGGAAGTTTGGAGGAGGGGTGTCAGCTCAGGTGTCTGCCTAGTCATCTGACCGAGGTTCAAAATTACGAGGTCCGTCCCAAAATAGCCCTCGTGTTGCTTCAAAACGGGACGTTAATATAACTAAATACACCTAAACTTAAAAGTAAAAATATTTATCTCCAATATAACAACTGGGTTAAAACGCTTATATACCTGAATTAATAAAAAAAAAAATTAGCAAAAATTCCCAGGCGGGTCGTCACATTCGGCATTTAGTGTTAGTTAAGCAACGGGTTTCTATCAAAAACGGTCTCTCTCAGTCTGGATCGCAGGGTTAAACGTCTCTGCTCGAGCTACACGATTCTTCTCTTCCCCCTCGGAACTAAATACATTTCCGGACCACAATCCGAATCAATTTCTCAAAGAAGGCCGCTGGAACAGCTGTCATACCTGTGAAGGTCATTAACAATCCATCCAACAATGAACGGGTCGTCCGTTACAGCCTTCTGTTTATCTCTTGTTCTCTATTCAGAATGCAGATATGTTTCCTGTATGGTTAGCAAGTTGTGTAGTGGTGATAATGCACACAAGTCACTTTTATTTCCCTTATCACTGCTACACCGTTTTCAGATAAAATGCTTAATTTGAGAAAATAAACACATATAACAAATACCTCAAATTCAACTTATCAGATACTTATGATAGCATGTAATAAATGACTTATAAAATGTATATGTTATAAATAACATAAATTTATACGTTATAATAATATAAATTTATATAATTAGACACTAAAAAAATTAACTTCAGACTCTCAAAACGTTGTTACTTATAGAAACGTATTTACAATGATAAACATGTATTTGCATTCCTTTTTCATAAATTAAAATATAAAATCCAGTATTTATGGAAGAAGGTGACTGAATCTTGGAAATGTTTTCAAATTTTCCGTTGAAAAGTGTTTATAAATGGCGTACCATTCCGCTTTTTTCATCATCAAAAGCATCATTACCCATGCGTATACTCAAACTTCAAGGCTGTCTCCCTCACTAAACGGCTTATTACTCATAAAACTAATTCCGATACAGATAGTTTCAACTTTCATATTTCCTCATAAAATTTCGTGGTTTTCCCTCGAAGGAAAAGTCACGGATTAAAAACAGATCTGGCTCTTCACATAATTCAGAAAACCGCTGTGCTGTAACTCAATTTTTCTCCGCAAACTCCTTAAATAGACACGGAGTTAATTATTGCAGAAGCCAAACCAGAAGTCTTCTCAATTAATTACTAAGACTTAATTACTTTCTCGTAACAGAGGGGCTGGGTGGAAGACCTCCAGTGATTACAACAGAACAAAATGAACACTCCTGGAGGCTGCTACAAACTTCCAACCATTTTCTTCCTCTTCTGATTTCTAACAAGAAGACGAGTAGAAAAAAAAACCTCTTGAATCTCCAGAGTTAAAAAAAAAAGTTTTTGAAAAATGGTTTGCTCTTAGGTCGCTTATTTGTAGATTGAGTTTGAATGAAAATGAGGTGGTAATCGTGCTGAAGCCATTATCGATGAATTCAGGGAGAAGAATTCAACTTTAATGATTAAATTAAAAAAAGTCGGGGAAATTATTAAAACATGGTTATTAAAAGTTGAGCCTCTGCTCATCAATTTGTGCATAACGTAAGATAATTAAGATGGAACACTCTAAAAATAAGACCTCTGTTGGATACTAAATTGCGCTTTTCATCTGCATTAGCATAAATTTTGCCATCACCGATTCTTAATTGTCGCGCTTAAGTAAAACCTCATAGCGGTGTAAGGCAGGAGGGTAATTTTTCTTTTCAACCACCTGTTGAATATTATTTGTTACTGATAGAATAGAAGACAATTTTTTTTTTTTTTTGGTTTTAACTGCCCATTTTCCACTCCACATTTGTCAAAATTCGTGAAATATTTAAAATAATTAAATCTATTCAATGATATCAGTTGACTGATTTTTATTGTGTTTTGTGCTAAATGCATTGATAAACTTAAAATTAAGCACTTATAAAAATAAAGTGGTAACTCAAAAGATGCATTAAAACCCTTTCTAAGGCCGTGGTAAGTATACTTACCACAAAATTTGTTGTATAGAGTTTTCTTGGATAGGGAACTTATCAAAATTAATTAAGCTCTGATATAGTTATTGTATTCTGGTTGTTAAAATTTTTTTAACTATTAATGGTATTCAAATGCTAAAAAAAAAACGAAATTAAAGGCGAAAATAAATTTAAGATAAAGTCTTTTTCTTTTCTCAACTTCAAGCTGGAGGTCGTCTGGAGTGGGTCATTCACCCTTCCACCGTGGGTGTTGTCCCCCCTCCCCCGGACAGAGCAGAAAAGGGAAGGCTTGCTATGTGCGTAGTGGGACCCCCTTGGGATCTGTTTTCTGGAATGTGTTTGTCGCTGGATTTTAGGTTTGCAATATTAATTGCTAGGGACAACACATAGATTGGCAAAATTTTGGGTTTTGAGCCGCCAAAGAGGGGTGTTGTTTTTTTAAAAAGAAATAGGAACTCGGTCTCGGGGAGAGAGGTTTTGGCTTGGAAGGAGAGAGGAGGAGAGCTGAGAAAGAAGGAGGAGGGCTGGTTCCGGCCGCCGGGCCATTTGGGCCTTTGCGACAAAAATCCGGTCGTGAGAAAATTTTGGGGAGCTTTTGACCGAGCAATCCAACCACGACTTGATTATTTGCTCTTCATATGGTCACCTGACCTGGATTATTTGCTCTTCATATGGTCACCTGACATGGTTTATTTGCTCTTCATATGGTCACTTGACTAGACGGTTCATGCTCGGAAGGATTGACAAATAAGTGATTATGGCGACGATGCAGACGGTTTACATGGAGGAATTATTTGCATGGCTTCAGATATTTAGGCAACTATGTGTTGTGAAAGAAAGAATCCCTCAGTCTAACCAAAGAGAGCCGGACCTTAATGCAGCCACCCCGCATGATGTCTTCACTACTGTCCAGATAAGTTCAGTTTATCCTTACAATGAATGCTTTCCTGAGTTCATAATGCTCAAGACTCTGTCCGTAAATCTCATGATTTCTAAATTTTGAGTTAAAATCTAAAGTTTATAATAAAATAATAGAGATTAAGACAAAAGCTCTTGAAAAATTATATATTAATCCTGATGCATGTTGAAATGCCTAGCATAATTTTTGAGAGAGTAAAGAATGTTATTGCAATTGCAAAATATTTTATATCTGATGTCAGTGTATTGGAGCTAATATCAGTTTCCTTTTTGGAATGAGAAGCATTATATAATAAGTCTAATCATCATTTACTAAATATCTTATGAGTAAGTGTAACGGAGATCACTGAGTTATTAAGTTGTGTAAGCCTAGAGATAAGAAATAATTTTCTCCCTCTCCCTTTCAATTCATTTGATAAAATAAGCATTGATAGAGCAGAACATATTGATAATGTAAATCTTAAGTAATTGAAATACATGTGACATGAATTTAATAGGGGATTAATTTAATGATGACTGATGTGTGTAAAAAACTTCTTAAAATATCTTTACTTTATAATGAGAATAATTGAGATGTGAAAACAACATTTATATATATATATATATGAATTTAATTACTTTTAAAAGTCTGATTACTTTTGTTGCATGACGTGTATGTTCTAAGTAGTAAAAAAAAAGAAAAAAGATTGTTGATAGGCACAAAATCTAGTAATGAAATTTTAAGGATAGGATAAATAATGATAAATTAAGTTTAATGGTTGGTGGCCACTATTTAAAATTTATTTTATATAAGTTTAATTTCTATAAAACTAACTTAATGTTCAACATGCTGTAATAATCAATTTCATTTTGAATGCGATTGAGGTGTCTTTGATAAACGCTGGGTCGACCCTAAGCTGAATAAATACATGAACATTTAATTATTTCTTATTATTGTGTTTTATTCCATTTAGTTTTAGTGTTTGTATTTTGATATTTATGTGAAGTATTCAAGTTTTATGTTTGTAATTTGATATTATGTGGTGTATTAACCTTGTTTATAAGACAAAATTTGAGTTAAGAGAATTTTGTTTGTAAGATAGTAGGGCAAATTTTGTGTGTTTAATAAATATGTTAGTTAAAGGCAATATGGTCTCTGACTTTTCTTCACTACTCTAATGACAATGATGGAGGTAGCTATTTGGTGTAACCTGGGTTAACTTTATAAAATATAACATCTAAAATTTTTATAAAATATTGACACAACGCAAATTCTTAAGATCTTTATGAATTGTTTTGGTGATTATTTTAAGGATAAATTAAGAACTGAAATTAAATCGTAGTTATGCTAATTTGTGACTAGAGATAAATTAGGTATTTATATGATCAAATGCTATTATACTTGCCTTGCACATGTAAATGTGATTTGAGATCTACGATGCTATGAATCTAAAGGTAAGTGAATTGAGTAAATGGAGTTTTGTTATTTTGAGTTATCTGAATACTGAGAGTAAGAAGGTATAATTAGTAGAAAAATAAAAAACCTTATAGTTTTGTACTAATTTAAAAGTTCATAATTGCATTCTTATATTCATAAATTAGTACTTCTAATAATAATAATATTATTATAAAAAGACTAGATTAAATTAAAATTTTTTACGACAAATTCATTAATTTTCATATGCATTTTTATTGCGTTTTGTGCTAAATGCATTGCTAAACTTAAAATTAAGCACTTATAAAAAATAAAGTAGTAACTCAAAAGATGCATTAAAACCCTTTCTAAAGCCGTGTACCACAAAATTAATTAATTTTTATATGCATTTTTTAAGTTTGGCATAAGTTTTCCCCGATTTCTTCCATGAAACAAAAACCGAGATGCTCCATTTTTTTTCTCAAACTATAACGAAGTGCCTGAACTTGATTATTGACTATTAATTAGCAAAATTAATTACCAAAATATTAATGTTCATCGAGTAATCTAAATGAATTTCTTTTCTTAAATGAATCACAATCCCAAAACCATTTTACTATAACACGACTAGAAAAAAAATGGCCCTTTAAATGGGTAAGCGGAAAATCGGAAAATAAATTTCAGTACTCATGTATACAGATAAATAAACAGAAAATGTGGATTAATTGTTATAAATAATCATTATATTAAATTTATTATCTTTAATAATATTACGAACCCCTTTTTATATTAAATTATTTTTTTTTCTTTTCGGGAGAGCATACTTTAAACAAGGACTGTGCATAACGAATAAAATCAAAGAATTATCATTCATGGCAGTTATTATTCGTTGATTTTTGAAACAATTTAATGCTTACAGATTACAAAGAGATTACTTTCTATTACGAAGTGTGCACCACAAAGAAAATAGTAAAATATTATTAGTTTCAGCTTCGAAGGAATGATTCGGACGTTGTGTTATAAGAAACACGCGTGGAATTATCATTGATAAATCAATTCCACATTCTTTGAGAAATTATAAGGAATTTGGAAGATTTCTAAAAATAAAAATTACGTATTGTTAAGCACTATTTTATCTTTTGTGGTTATATATCTGATTATAACTATTAATGCATTTCCTGGAGTTTGTTTGGAAACATCCACACTACATTTCGGAAGTCAATCCTTATATTTTAAAACAATATAGTTTTTCATATTTGTAACAATTGCAAATAGACTTTTATTTATATTGTTTGCGATGCATTATGGTCGTAATAAATATATAACCAATGCTTAGTATAATGCCTTATTTCTTCGTCATCGTGTGTTTCGAACTTCGAACAGCGTCTATTGGTGTCATTGTTTCTCAAATGTGTTTATGCTTTTAGTAAACATTAAAATTCTCACCTGAAAATTAGAATATTCATATTTTAAGGATATTTCTTGTATTCAGGGACGTATCTTGTCTGTCTGATTATGAAGAAATATGGGAGACATAGCTGATAAAGTAAGTTCTCTAATGACTGTTAATAAGTGTGTAACAAACGTTTAGTAAGTAAATAAATGCAGGAGACTGGCAGGAAAAAAATTGTCTTATCACCTAATTGCCCATTATTAGTAATGACTACTAAATCAACTTATAGTGATTGAAAATAAAAGTCCATGAATAATTTCAATCATTGAAATAACAGCGTTAAGAGAGCATATTTTCTTTTTTCTTCAAGAAAGAAAATATTTCTGATATTTTGCAGGAATATTTTAATATAAAATATTTCGTGGAAAAGTGAATTTCTGATCATATGGAGCTGAATTAACACCAGCTCATTAGGCCTCGCCTTTTACAACGGAATTTCTGGAAGTGAATTTGGGAAGCTTCGAGAATAACTGAATCTATCGCAGTATTAAAAAAACTAATAATAATATCTTCTCCATTTCTTTGGCCCCATTCCTGCCCTGGCCCCTGTATTCCTATTGCTGTTAATTTTTCATCTGCCTGCAGTACATGCTACCATCAAATTTCGGTCAATGAATAAAAACACTGACTATCAAGACACATGTGCATAAACCGAATACAACCGTAAATAAGAGTCTATATATTTTGAGAAATATTTGTATAATTCCATTAATAATTTTACATCTCATTAGTATGACGGCAGCAAAGTACTGCCTTTTGCTCTGAAGAAAACCATTCTAAATTTTTCCCTACAAGTTATTTTTTGTTATTTATATATTTATTTGTGCTTTACATATCAATGATAATTTTTAAGCGATTTCGGTACGCTGAGAAAGAAAAAAGAAAGAGCACCATTTCCTTTATAAATGTTATTTTCATGTTCAATAGTGACATACTTTTTATGTAGGAGAAGTTATTGCCGCTCTGAACATTTTTTGGAAGAATTCAAATAATTTATTTATTCAAACACTCGTCTTTTTGAGAGATTTAGCTTGTTAGATCAAAATTCTTTCTTGCATCCAGCTTCAAATTTAACCCCTGGGAACATAATTTTAAAATAGTTTTTATGGACGATGAGGATAATATCAACACTACCACTTCAATCTCTTGTTTTTTACATCACGTATAAAGTGTTTTAAAGAAATTAAGCAAAAAAATCCTGTCTTTCAACAAATACATGGTAAATATTGGCTTAATATTACATGATAACTAATTGTATTTGATGAAGATATTTCTTTAAATTACGTTATAACTACTTGTATCTGATGACGATAATTTTGATTTATAAATATGCTGCTATTACTAATTTTTGAAGCCATCAGACATGGTGATTAGGAATAACATGAATATTGTAAAAATGTATTACTTGCAAAGGATGTATTATTAAATATATTATTAGGACTGATCAGGTTGAAATTAAGCTCTCGACGATTACTTTTCTATTCAAGTGTTCGGAATCTCGATCGTATGGTAAATAATTCGTCTTTTAACAAGCAACACCACCTATCTCAATTTTTTGAAATTTCAAAGAGGAAGAAAATACTCAATCTGTAGCAACCAATAACTAAAATTTCTGAATTTTTTCAAATGTGGTAGTTGTGTGCGGTCTCATGTTCGAATTAGATGTCAAAAAAATTCGAATTACTGAATGGAAGTATGAAATTTCTCATGAAATTAAAGAGGAAAGTCAAAGAAACTT